>OOFB01017095.1:16918-51627 GCA_900323305.1 Trachyrincus murrayi | reverse complement strand
GTTGTGTGTGTGTGTGTGTGTGTGTGTGTGTGTGTGTGTGTGTGACAATTAACCTATAGACTGACATGCGTAACCAGTCAAAAATATTATCATTTAACCGTTGACATCCCTAAACCTACAGGGGTGAATGAGCACTGTTACCCACCAGCAGCTATGATCCAGGGGTCCACTCCAACCTTGGAGTTCTCTGGCAGAATGCTGATCAGCCAGTCCTCCTGGGAGGGCGTCTCCTTCAGCCCTGCATACCACACGCATTATGATATGGTGATTAATAGGCCTCCAGCCGCGCACGCACGCACGCACACACACAGTTACCCCCCCGCCCCGACTTTTCCGGCACGATGTCAAGTGGAGCATGAAGACACTCCAGCCTCTACCTACCCTTTAGACTCGCCCACTAGCGGCCCGTCCCAGCGGGACTTGTGACGCAACAGGGAAAAAACCTACTGAAAATGGCTCTTGAGCAACTAAGGGTGCAGTGAGCTCACCCATCTTCATGAGGGTCCAGTTGTTGTCCATCTGCTGGCTGGCCTGCAGGAAGTATCGGCCGTCAGTCCACATGGCAGCATGCTGCTCCGTCACTATAGCCGTACCTGAAGACCATCAAGTACACATACAAATACTCTATTTTTTCCCATGGTATGAGCATATGAAAAAAATATACCGACATACGGTATGTTGTCTTTTCTGTCTCTCTCCCTCACGCGCGCGCGTGCGTGCGTGCGTGTGCACACACACACACACACACACACACACACACACACACACACACACACACACTCTCTTGAGAAGGTACTCAGTGTAGACATCTGCGGTAGTGTTCTCTGGAACACAAAGGAGGAGCATACCTGCCGAGCCATTGAAGCCACAGATGAATTCACGTCGGCAGTCGCATGGTGCAATATATTCACTCTGAGAGAGGAACGGAGAACACATTTACAGAACTTTTAATTTTAAGGGATGGCCAACATATTGAAACGTATAATTTAACATGTGAATAATAAACGACAGAAATAATCTAATCAATAGCTCAAGTTTTATTGACATAAAAATTTTAGTATGGACATTTTTTTCAGTTGCTTTCACCCTACCTGGTGTGCGTCTCCAGAGGGGACGATGTAAGCCTGTATGGGCTCGGCAAAGTATTTGCAGTTCTTCATTGCGAGGCGAAGCTGCCTAAGCAACTCAACTGTTAATTTAGGAGACATGATTGTGTCTGGGTAAAAGAATAAGGAAAGGTTAGTCTCACAAATTAGACTTTACATAATTGCATAAATAACTCATTTAAAAAAATGACTTCTGGGTTCTGAGATTAGGCCAAATGAAAGGTACATACAATTGAAAATGAATCAATCCTATGTTTTGTAAAGAAAGACAGTACATAAAATACACATGCGAATGCAACCCAATTCCCAGAAATTACAACACCAATGAACTTATCCAGCTTTTAAACCTGTTGTGCCTGCTTTTAAACCTGTTGTCCCTGCTTTTCAAATGTTTCAAATCTTTAAAAGTGACCTGTGGGAAATCATTGACATTGCTTAAAACGTGCCCTACCAGGTAGGCAAATAATGTAACATTACCTGACTCCAGGGAACCCATATCGACTTCAAATGCTTTGAGAAGAATACCTGGCTGTTTAATAACTCTGGAGCTCAAAGTCAACCCCAACACCTTATTTAACCTTTCACCACATCCCGATTAAGCACGAAGAAGAATTGCCCGGGTTAAATATTATAAGAAGAGTCTAAAGGTCAAGTCTGTAAACCGTTTCAATAGGAACAACGTCTCCCCAACAACGAGGTGTGCTATTGGCTTAACCACGCCTGCGATGTTTGTCTACATATTAGTAGTGACAGTAAATATTTAATAACCAGAGTATGTGTCACGGAAAAAGTTAGAATATGCAAGTTGACATATCCATTAGGCCTATGCTATTGTCGATTGCCAATGTTTCAATTCAAATGTTTTCTTTAGGCCACAGGCATGATTGCATGACTTTGTTCATTGTACTGTGAAGTGAATGTATTAGTGGGTGGGGTAGCCAACCATCTAACTATTAGCATGTGTACTGCCGCGTTGTGCCTCTCAGTACGAGTGATCTGCGATGTGTTGGTACAATGCAGACTGCGTTGTATACACAGGCGTGGGAAGACCAAACGCTACCATATTTTTGAACACATTCAATACTCATCAGCGTCATACTACATCACCGTTATAAAAACTAAAAAGTAGCACAACATGCAACGGAGAATCCATTTGAACACACATAGTTATTTACCGTAAAATGTGATTCTTCTGTTTAAAATACTTGTGTCAATTTACAGAACAGGACGCTGCCATTTTATTGATGACGCGACTGGTCACGTGACCGCCTGTTCTTCCAGTGGCTCGCCTATTTTCATTCATATCGTGAGAAAAATGTTCGTATTATTGTCCTAGTTGATTCGTGCTGGAAGCATTCACAACATATGTTCTTCTACATATTTATTTCTAGTATTCTTCTGCCACTTTTTTTGCGCCTGAACTATACTTCCACAGTTTTTCACCTAGACCCCATTCAACTTTTAAAATGTTCAGCTTGTATTGGCTATTACTTTTCTAATTAAAATATGATACACTTACTTTAATATTCAACTTTTACTCTGACATTTATAAGTCAATCATTTCTGTGAGACGTCAACTACTTCAGACTTCACAACTTGGGTCATTTGACCTTTAAACTTCGTTCAACCATTTAACAAATCATCACATGTTCCCATCTTTATACTGATCCACACAGACTTTCCATATATTTTATACGTGTTGAGATTCAACAGTTTTAGTGGTACACCCGATTCGTATATCGCTTCGTCTCATACAACGCAACAATCAAGTCACGTGGCTTAAAGGGACACTATGGTTCGAGGCTAGGCTGGTCGTCCCCTTCCCTTACAGTAAATGCTAAAATGCTACCTAAAAACGATCTAACGATGTGTAATATGAAAGCTGAGACCCCGCACAGATTCCAACGGTATATATCATCCTGTGATCTCAACTCGACGAGCTAGACGTGAACGAATAACACCGATAACACACTTCACTTGTTCTCTGACCTTTGTTGTTGTAATGTACAACACGTGGAACGACTTCTAAAATGTTCAGCTTGTATTGGAGTCGACGGCTGTTACTTTTCTAATAAAACAACAAAGTAGTGGCAGGTGTCAATACGTTTTCTCCCGTTCCCCTAACTAAAAAAACGAAAGACCCGTAATGGGTTAATGTTCACATTACAGTTATTATAATACTACTAATAATACTTATAAAACCAATACTACTATGTATTGACTTATCAAATTGATAAGTCAAATTGATGCTAAAAGTATTCGAGACGTAGATGTGGAAATGTTTCTCGTGATTAAAATATGTTTTCACATGCCGTGTACCTCCCTGACTGTAGGAACACGGCGGATTGTGGATAAGGAAGTTAAGTTACTAAAGTTAGCGAACTATTTAGCTCAGTCATATGATGTGCATGCCTTCAGTCGGGGAGGTGAACACGGCGCATACCAATAACTCATTTCGGAGTGACCAATAAAGTCCTCCACGTCAAAATCATGTAAAGCTTGAGAACAACATAATCGCAACTCGTGCATTAAAAAAAAAATCGTAAACACGAGTGAACATAACTTTTATATTTGTGAACATAACTTTTTCGTTTACAATTCTGAAAAATGTGTTTGGTTTATTTTGTTTGATCACGAGAAACATTTCCACATCTACTATTTTTTTTTACGCGGACACTTTAATTTGACTCCATTCTAATAGGCCTACTTATCATACTAATAGGCCTACTACTTATTGTTCTACAGTACTTCTACTACCGGTACTTATCATACTAATACTACTTCTACTACTTATCATGCTTATACTACATCTACTACTTATCATACTAATACTTCTCATACTGCTAGGCCTAGGTTCAAACTGTATCACTTTAGTTTAGCTATTTGTTTAACTCTTAAACTTTTTTTTCAACTATTTGACATTATTCAAATGGTTTGTATGTTTATATTGTTACGCTTACTCCATTCAGACTTTAAACTTTTGAACTCTGTTCAAACGCCATTCAACCTCTAAAATGTTCCAAATCATCCAGTTTAGCGTCAACCTTTCAATAGCCAGCACACCACAATTCAGTTTCAGCATCTCACTCTCTCAGCATCTCAGCGTCTCAGCGTCTCAGCCTCTCAGCGTCTCAGCATCTCAGCCTCTCAGCGTCTCAGCATCTCAGCCTCTCAGCGTCTCAGCCTCTCAGTGTCTCAGCATCTCAGTGCCATCTCAGCGTCTCATACTAATTAGAGCTGCAACGATTAATCGATTAGTTGTCAACTAGTACATTAATCCAAATTCTCAGATTCCAGCTTCTTAAATCTGAACATTTTCTGTTTTTTTAGTCCTCTATGACAGTAAACTTAATATCTTTGGGTTGTGGACAAAACAAGACATTTGAGGATGTCATCTTGGGCTTTCGGAAACACTGATGGACATTTTTCACCATTTTATAGACCAAACAACTAATAGATTAATCGAGAAAACAATCGACAGATTAATCGATAATGAAAATAATTGTAAGTTGCAGCCCTAATACTAATACTAGGCTACTTCTACGACTAAGCATGCTTATACTACGTCTACTACTTATCATACCAATACTTTTTTCAACTATTTGACATTATTAAAATGGTTTGTATGTTTCTATTGTTACGCTTACTCCATTGAAACTTTTGAACTCCGTTCAAACTCCATTCAACCCAGCATTCACACCGCAATTTCTTCAGAAATTGCCTTCTCTAGTTTGTTCTGATACTATACATGAACCAAGTGATATATATATATATGTAAACATTATACCGACACCTTTAATATTAATTTTGTTCATATGGTATTTTATTCACAAATTTTCACACATTTACAAAAGGACTTCAATCGCTTTGGAAGTATGAATTCATTGCAGTTTTGGTGCATAACAAACAGAGGAACAACTCAATATATTTGTTTTCCACTTAGATTAGACACTTATATAGTTATACTGTAATCTGTATTTGTAGATTCAAGCAACATGTTTTTTAATTAGCATGAATTTATAGGCCTTTATAGAGCCATGAGAGTAAATATACAAATCAAATGTTAAACTGAATTGTTTTTATATCAGAAAATTGCCAAGAGACACAGGTATCATCAAACTTATAGCTAGATCCAAAGTCCATCATACTTGGAGATTCCATAATAGACAAGAGGCTAGCTTAGACTGATGAACTGAATCTAAACCCAGGATTGTAGAACATGGAGTGTAGCAATCAGGAAGATAAGATTGATTCCTGGGACCAGCTGCAGGGACCAGGATCCTGGAGGATCTAAATCAAAAACTAATTTCATATAAAACATGAATTTCGTTATAAAACATGAATTAAATACAAACAAATGAACAAATAAAATGTATTCATTTTGTAAATTAATATGTAGATGTAGCTGTGTATTGTGCATTCTGAAACTTTTTAACAGAGACCAAACTGAAATACTATATGTACTGTGTATAACATTTTAGCTTAACACACTCTAGCTTCAAACTGTAGCTTCCAAATTAAGCCTTATATACTGTATATATTAGGTATTATATAAGTAACTGCTTTAAAATTCAAAACTAGAGAGTAAACTGAGTCCATTTAGACTTTACATTCTTTATTTGGACACCATGAACAAATAAGAGGGTACTTACTACTTGAGGATGTTTCTTGCAGAGGACTACATGCTGAGGATTCTCTGAACGCTCCCATCAGCATACTATCCTTAACAGTTGCCAGCATTTGCGCACTAACGTTTCCTAGAAGAAACACAAAATGCTTACATACACATACAAAGCCAAAAAAGCCAAAGCCAAAAAAATGTTTGATTTGACTGTGAATTATGTGTCTCTTCAGGCCCTTATGAATACCAAAGTCAAGCTGCTAATCTGGTGACACCAAGAGTGTCACCGACATTGAACCATTCGGTACAAATTACAATCCACTTGCATGATTAATTTCCCTTTTAAGAAAATGGAGGGATGCATTTCTTACTATGACATAGTAAGCTTCTGGGTCATAATAACACTGCACCAAACCTCACAAATAATGTAGCTGTCAAATTGTGGGTTTCTTTTATGGGAAATTCTCAATGTGTCATTTTCATTTTGAAATTATACATACATTTTTGAAATTTCTTTTAGGTTGACGACAAACAGTCAAACACATTGTTTTTTGAGTGTGGAGTGTGGTCGAGCACAAGAGGCCCAGGATTTGGACTGAAACCGACCTGGCCAATAGTGTGTTGTACTGTCCATACACACATAACCCTTTGTTTTCTGTCCAGGCAGAGGAAGAGACACAGTGAGGAAGAGTGAGACTCTCCACTAGCAGCATCAGGTTACCTCATTTTCCCTTCTTATTTTTTCAATGGCCAGAATTGTTCGCTGTTCCTTTTCTTATCTATTTGATACACAGCCTTGGAAAGATCCTCACCATAAAGAAGGGAATCAACAGCGGCAAGAGTTTGATTTATCCAAGCCCAGGGGTATAGTTTTTGAATACAGGACTCGCTATGCCAATCCTGGCTATAATACTGGCATTATAACCCACTATTCAATTGTGAACTAGGATTGAGGGTAACCCCAAGCGTCATATTGTGTTGTTGTTGTTGTTGTTGTTGTTGTTGTACAACAATCACACACCTTTTGTGTTATTTACAAAAGGGATACACCAATACCAATACTAACCTCATACTCCAACAGATTTTAGTACATTAAATGCAGTTTAATGTACTGACCACTGTCTTTAAAAAGCCAACTTACTCAACTGGACCAGTAAGTGGATTGTGTGGCTACTAATTGACAACATCACATTGAGATGTGTTTTTTTTTATTTTTATGAACGTTATATGTGACGTATAAAAACGTCAAGATCAATCACCTCACATGGCAACCACTGTCAAAACCATCAAACCAACACGTCAGTAAACCAACCAGACACACCACACATGACTCTGTATTCAAACGCTTACCTCCCACTTGATAAGTGACCTGCCTGCACACTCCCCCAAGGGCAGGGAAAAGAGAATTGGCCAAGATGGTGATTCTTGACATGTCCACTGCCAGGACGTCAGACACCCTCCTGCGGAATTCACGTCTAGAGAGGAGGTCGCAAATATTAGATAGTTTATATTATAGTTTATATATTAAAAAAGTCTATATAATATAGTTTAGACATGACTAATCCGATAGCTTTTAGAGATAGCGCTAACATTCTTTATTATGATGCTTAAGGTTACAGATGGTTATGTATGCTTTAAGCATGTCTGAAAGCCAAAACCATGTCACACTAATTGACTAATAAAACACACTAATAAAACTGTAATTAGGATTAACTTAATAGTTAATAGTTAAACTATGTTGTGTACGTGACCTAGGCAGACAGAACTGGTGTCGGATCAAACTCAAGCCACCAATACCATTTACAATGAAGCCTGTTGCGTTCACCTGATCGACTGATGTGCTTCAACTGTTAATAACTTATGTTTAAAATTACCCAATTGATTTAATTCCTTCCATAACACATACTGGCTACAATTCCCTAATGAATTCTGCTAGTGCTGCAGACCATGAAGTGTCGGTTGGTTATAATTATAATTATTATAGAGTTATAATTATTGGCCCATCTCCCAGCCTGCTGAATAGGCTGCCAGTATATAGGGTTGTATATGGTTTTTTTTAGGGTTTTGAAAGAATGCAAGGTGAGGTCATGGTGAATTAAGACCAAGCCTCTTACCAGTTTCTTTGTATTCGCTACAGTGTCTTTAACAACACACTTCACTGTGTGTCAGCATAAGAATCAAGACTATGTGAAATGGCGTCGATGGTGTATCTGTTTTGGACAAGTCTGTTTTGGACAAGTCTTTTTATATAAGAGGAAGCAGACCTTAATAATACTACTAAAGATTATATTATTTATTTGTTTTATAGTTGCATACTCTGGTAAATAGCTAAATGATAGCACTGTGGACATTAACTAACCAGGTGAAAAAGTTCAATGTCACGGTGTCATGCATCAACATTCAGTACATTCAGGTCTGTCATTTTACAATCGGTCACGCCTAGGGTGTTAACAATTACCTTGGGAAGTTTTCCATATTGGGGAAGCTTTGCTCTGCGTTGGGGGATCCTGGACGGATGTCGGCACACGCCAATATGTCCTCACCATCCATCAACAGCAGGGACCTGAAGACAACTGAAGCCACAGAAAGACGTTCAATCCTAGGCCATCGTTTGCTGCTGGTTGCAGAGGATCGTTGAAGGGCATTCCGGTTGCACTGAATTGGTTTACTTTTGGTTTATTATCTGGACTCTGTTCAACAGCTTGATCTAGAAGTTTGGCAGTAAGACTACCGCTATTGGACGTTATAATCCTGTTCAGAGATGTTGAAGAGCAATACCCCCACCAGTCCCTGGTTAATAGGAGGTTGGTTTGAGTTGCTCTGTAATCTATTCATAATTTGGTTATTGTTCTAGATCCCCAGTGTGGAAGGTGTATTATATCAGCACTACACCCCCCCCCCCCTCTCTCCAGCTCTCTCTCCATCTCTCTGCTGTACCTGTATGGTCTCCACTCAGCGTTACAAGAGGGTCGGTGTAAATCGCTCCCTGTTGCAGACTGAGCGTACGATGTCTCCTGCTCATGTCACCCACAACACAGCTCAGAGGGGTCTCTGGCGAGCAGCTGGAGCTCTGAGAAAGAAACAAAACGCACACCCACAAATATAAATATCAATTTTTTACAATTTCACTTCCACCGCCACACCTGCACCAGGTTTAGCATAATCTGTCAATGGAAAGTTATGTTGCACTTCAAGATGCAATTAAAGGTACAGTAATACACCTGGAGTTAATTGGAATATTGTCTGTCTGCTTTTTCCAAGCCTTTGTTTCCTGTAATTGTTTCCATTCAGACGATTGAGGGTGTAATGCCTTAATAGTAGCTGTCTGGTACACATTTTGAATCAAATAGAACATGACATGCGAGGCGGTGTCTCACCATTGGCATCATGTTCAAGGGATTGTATACTTTGCCTAGATTCTCACACCCGACCACTCTGTTGTTGACTTCGATGTTTTGCTCCATGATGTACCAGGAAGCCTGCATGTAAATATGGCAAAACACACACATTCGTTTGAGCTTTGGTTATATTGAGTTTGTTTATGTGTTGGGTAGTGGCAGAGTTGTGTGTGGTTTGGTGTGGATCAAATATAAATATTGATACCATTGTTTGTATTGTGTATGTGTCTGTGCTCACACTTTCTGATGAAGAAGAACGGAGATCCACCTCCACTGTAAGATCGCTGTTTGTCCCATCTGGAAATGTTTGCTGAGACTGTGGGAAAAAAAACCCAATTAAAATACGATTAAATCATAAAACACATAATAATATAAACAACGTCAACGTCAATACGATAAAGAATAAGATTGGATGGTGATTGCATGTCGTGATTGATTCTCATCATGAGCAGACTTCAGACCAATTTGCCAAGGCACTGCAGGTCAAGTGGAGAAACATGCCGAATCTCTTCCAACCATTTTGTATTTGATTATAGGGCAGTTTAGGAGATACTGTTGGCTCTAATTCATGGACGCAGCTCAACACTGGGGCTCACTATGGGGCTTCTGGAGGGGGAGGGGTGGGGGCTGACAGGGACAGCTGTTCCCTTGATGAGCTACCTGGTGCATTGGGGCAGTTGAGGCTGGTTAGCCGGCCGGAGGATGCTAAGCTAAGTCATGATACCGTCCCATCGGTTTCCCCGGCCCACCAGAGCCATAATGAATTGACTCTCTCCCTCGCTCCAAAATACGCTGTCATCTTTTTGTGGCAGCTGGGGTTTTGATACATTTTCACAACAGTTTCACAATTTCTCCTTGCAAATTGGACCTGTAATAAATGAGCCAACGAGTAATACTTTTGTCCTTACATTACAATACATTTGTCTATTATTGTCTTTTATTGTAGTATTATTATTATTATTATTATTATTAATATTATTATTAATATTAATAGTATTATATCCGGTCTTACCAACATAACGGTTCCAGATATGTTATTGCTGAATACAGCCTTTGCAAATACCCAATGCCCGTCTGTTGTGTTCTCAGCTTCGATGTCAGCACACTGCATTCTACACACACACACACACACACACACACACACACACTTTTTACTCTGATATATTTTGTCCTTCCTTACCTCGATCCGTTCACGTAGTGAATGACCAGGGACCTCCCCAGTATGCTGAAGGCTCCAGATAGGGGCATGTTACTGTCCATGTAGTGCGAGTCGATATTGTTAAGACTCGTTAGCAATCCAAACTTGCCGCTGATGTCTCCTGTCTCGTACTGGTCCACGGTGCCAACTCCAGGGTTAGGGGACATGGATCGGTTGATGGAGAATGGGTTGAAGTGGCCCATGGTGTTTGCACTGGAGCAGGGCTCTGCACTGCTACTGTTGATGGGCAGCAGATGGACGTGGTAGCCTCTGGCCTGGGAGTTGAGGTCCCTCAGAAAAACGTCCACCGCCGTGGGCCCCCGAGGGAAAGTCTGAGAGAACTGCACCCGGCCCGTCGAGGTCCCGGGGCCGAACCAGGCAGCCGTGCTTGCTTTGATGGGCCGGGCAAGCGTGATGTTAGCACAAGCTATCCTGGGACCGGCCCTTTCTGCCTGGTGGATGACCACCGAGCGGCCGAGCATGGAACCCGACCCTTGCAGCCAAGAGGTGGTATCCGTGAGGAATTGTTTTCCCTCCACACTGCCCACTCTGGGGTTCAGGTTGATGGTCTTGTGCTTGGAGGTGAGGTCTCCCACCTCACAGGACAGCGGCCTGGAGACGCCGCAGAGCAGGGCGTAGCTGCTGTCTGCCGCGTCAACGCCGTGGGGGTTCCAGTGGCCCCCCGTCGTGGTACAGCGACCTGGGTCATCGTCACGCTCCGAGCTGATGGGGTAAATGTGGACATGCCAGTTGTGGTTGGCGGTGGCACTGGTCGAGGGTATCCCGTACGCCAGATCCACGAAGATGGACACGTCGGACAGCGGGTCATTCTTCAGTTGCGTGAAGTATACCTCTCCGACCACAGGGTCCCGAAACTTGGCGCTGGCAATCACCACCTCTCCCGGGTAACCAATGGGTGCGCACACAAATCTGTCCCCAGCGATGCTGTGGATCACCACCGAGCGACCCACGATGCTGTTCCGTCCAAACAGAGGCAGGTTGGTGTCTGTGAAGGTCATATTAACTTCGACTTCGCCCGCCAGGGAACCGTGCCTGGTGCTGAGGTCCCCGACCTCGTATCTGTCGTGCGTCAAGCCGAGCCCAATGGGATACGATTGGCCATTTGGGAGGCCAAAGGGATTCCAACGTGCGCCTATGTTGTCATTAGAGCATGCACTCTGAGGCGGAGACCTGACAGGGGGTGTCGGGAACATGTGGATGCCGTAACGCTCTACACTAGCCAAATTGGTGAGTTTCAATTCCAACATAGTCACATCAAACGGTGAAGACTGCTGGAAGTTGAAAGAGCCTTGAATCCCCCTCATGTTCACCTGTGCACTAACGTTTTTCTCTCGCAGAACATAGATTTGAGCACACTCGTAGACAGAGCCCATTTTGTGCAGAAGAAATGATGTGTCGCTGTTAAAAGTGGACGGGTCAAAGCGGGATTTTGTAGAGTTTAGTGGGGTACCTACTGTCAGTTCCCCCAACTCGGTGAGTGTCGTGGGGTCCAGACTCCCGAGGAGAGCATTACAGTCTGCGGCAGTGCTCACAGACCCAAAGAGTGTAATTGTTGTTTGCGAGGCATCGACCAGCCCTGTGGTAAACAGGTCTGAAAGAAACCTAACAGAGGTAAATCCAGTGTTTTGGCGAATGTAAACATTGCCTGCAATGGACCCGGTAAACCTGGCCTGACTTGTCATAAATGTTTCACCTAGGCTCACAGTTCCGCATACTATGATCCCATCACAGGTCTCTATGGTAACAGAGAGGTCATCCAGGTTTGACCTTTGCTCAAACAGTGTATCCACATCGAAAGTTGCATTAGTAAAAGTCGTGTAGGAGACGATCTCTGGACCGATATTAGCCTGCGAACAAGGATCAGCAAAATGGCCATACATGACCGGGAACTCACTCAGGGATACTTTTAGGTTGCATGCGACAGCAACATTAAGTATTGCAATGGCTTCAGAGTCAAGCGAGTTGAACGACACTGACCCTCTGATGTCAGCCATCGCTATAGTTCCGAAAAAAGTAACACAGGAACCGGTACCTAAGAAAGGACACAAAAAATAAAAAGGGTTCTGTGTTATTTTAGTTAAAGACTCCTTTTGCGTGAGTAAGAATGTGTTTTGGCCTGACGCGTGTATCCTCAAGTATTCTGTTGAGTAATCACACAGATTGTTTCTTATTTTGAAAATATGATTTATTCTTAAAACGTTGTGGAGTGTGTGTTGTTCTCAAACTCTACAATAAACCGGTTTAATCATCATCTGCCTGTGTCCTGCTATTGGAGAAGCCCTGAAAAGCCACTTAGGTGGCATGTAGTAGGGGAAACTGCTACAAACGTTCTTTTACAAATATCCTATTCTGACACGGTCAGAAAACAGTATAGCTGAACTCTCACCACGCTAAACTCTGGTGCCGTGAGTAGCGTCTTTCCTTAAAGCAGTGGGTCCCAACCTTTTTTGGCCCGTGACCCCATTTCTAGCTCTGTTTGCAACCCCAACTTTAACTTTTGTGCATCTGCTTCCACGCAAATCAACATCTGCCACTAATGTCAATGTCCCGGACAACTTAATCACATCGCTCTACTACACAATAAGTGATTAGTAATAGTTTGTTCGTGGCTATGAAAAAATGGTTTGCTAAAATGGATCATCAAATATCTATCGCTTATGTCAGCAATCTCTTGCGACCCCATATGCATATCAGGGGACCCCAAGGTTAGGAACCACTGCCTTAAAGGAACGTAACACATTTCTGTGGGCTCAACAAATAACAAAATAGCGCGACACAACGTATATCGTAACATCACATAAATTATCTTATAATGAGCACATCGTGATTACAATATGAAACTAATACAAAATAAAGACACTCATGTAAATCTATTTAAACATTAGTTAGTTATTCAGGAATCAGCATGGAGAAGTAAGAAGTGCTAATTACATGACAAGTTTTAAATGCATGCTTGCTTTCTTGTTGAGCTAGTAGTTGTTTTAAAGGTATGTGGTATGGTAAGGTATGGTATGAACAGTACTTTTGCGTGCCTTTGTGTGTGCATGTGTTGGTTTGTTTTCCATCATTCACAGCAAGGTGGCAGAAAAAAATTTCATTGTTTTAAATTGTCGGGTGTTTCGTTTTTTTTTATTAATCTCACATAAAGATATAAACCTGATTCAGCAAACCTGTGTGTGTGTGTGTATGTATTCTCAAACAAATCCTTGCTGTATGATTACTGCAAGATTATTCTAGTACTAGTGTTGTGCTGTATTACAGTATTTATTCAATTATCTTTGTATTTACATATATACACATACATATATATTAACAGTAACAGTCCAGAGTTCCACATTATTCTAGTTTTACATTTAGGAAAAAAATTACTAAATAAAAATACAAAAACACCTACCTAGCAGGGCCCACACCAGGACACAGTTCAGAAGACACATCGTTTTAGACGGGAAATAAACTATATTTAAAATATTTAAAAAACTTTTAAATATTTTTAAAAAGCAGAAAAAATACGAAAAACCCACAAAGCAATCTAAATCCCGCCGGTGGAACAGGTTGCAGAAAACAAATCAGACAGCTCAACATTCATTGGCACTGAGGTGCTGCTGCATGCTACCTCCGGCTGTTTATAGTCTTTGGGCGGGGGTGTGTGCTCAGTCCTGTGAACTGCTGTGGCCCTGCCCTGCCCATGTCCTCGTCACAGAGGGAGCGCTCTCACTGTAGGCGAGCCACTCCGATTGGACTGTGCTTTCTCCACTGCATGGAGCTGAGAGATGAAGGATAGAATAATGGGTGGGTGTGACCTGTTTATAATTTTTTCGGGTAGAGTGACAAAATGTGTTTGTGTGTGTGTGTGTGTGTGTGTGCGGCAGAGCCAGATTGGTTCCAGAAGTCTATTACCGTCATGTCCTACTGTAGTGTACAAAAATATGATCACTACCACCGGTGTGTAGCTTATATAGAGCACCAGTGTTTATATAGAAGCAAACAAACCCGTTGCTTTTACCAAAAAAATTAATAAATACCCCAACTACAGCCATGTTTCCTTAGTTACTTTCCTCTGGTTGCAGATCACTTTCCACTGCCTCTGCTTCACGGTTTCGAGCACATGGGAAACCAGAGATGGAGAAAATATAGCGTGTTTATCTATAGTGCAAGAGTGTGTGTGTTTCGGGGAGAGGCCATGCTTTAGGTCGCTGTTCTAACATTGTGGAGGGCATGTGGAGAGCCCAAGGTCCTTGATGGGATTCGTGTAGAGCGCTGATTGTAGTGGATGGAGGAATCGTGATGTGGTCGTTTCTGTCTGCCTGCCTGCACGTATACATGCATACATGCATTCACGCACGCACAGACACACACACACACCAGACACATGCACACACCTATGCGCGCGCACACACACACACACACACACGCACACACCTACACACACACACATTGTGTGTATTACACTGGTCTCATCTGATGTACTGCGGTCACATGTCACATCTTGCCAAACCCTCATCTAGAAACCTACAGTACGACACATGTTTCCCAGGGGTATGACCAAAAAGTGCCAGATGAAAAATACCTTTTAGGTTATGAAGAACAAAGCAGTCTAAATCCTGGTAACTATGACGGCGAAAGGGAAGGATTTAAAAATAAATATATCCCCTGGGCGTATATACTGCTGACCTATTTCAGACCTACTCTTCACACCTTCCTTGTCCTGTAAAATTATCTCTTTTGTGAACAAGTACGACAGGAAAAATACACACTTAAAAGCACCACAAACGGATGTGTGGGACTAGTTTTAGATGTACAAGCTGAAGCATGGGACTTAAGTAAGCTCAGTCGCAGCACTCAAACTTGTTTTTTCTGATTGGCAGAAATTGAGGCGTTACAATTGACCCCATTCCCATCCCCAATCTCTATACAGAATCTCTATACAAATACAAACATCATGCAGCCAAACAGTGTTCATTATGGGTTTTTTAATTCTTGGCTAATTATATTAATGCTGAAATGGGAGCCAAATGTAGACTTTGAAGAAAACCTTATTTTACTCGCTGTAGTATGTGAAGCTTTCTAGGCAATAGGCGTTACATTATTTATAAAATAATGACCTTTTTGCTTAAAATCTATCACGCACATTGATAAGGAGTCACACAACATATTTTTGTGTTAAGAAATGTTTCCATTAGTTGTGATACCTGTCCTGTAGGGACCTTTTAATACAACTTAAGCATTGGCTTGATAAACAATGGAAATGTCTCGCTTGGAAACAGTTCCAGGTTTGCTATAAGGAAATAGACATTCAACATTCAACTCCTGTGTTAATTATCTTCATTTTGTCAAGCATGCATTCTGTAGACACATACACCAACACAGGCAGTATCACACTCAGCGTCAAAAGCATTGTCATATGCTGGTCAACTGTAAATTTATGCGCCCATGTATTTCAGGGTCAGTTACACCCAAAATAAAATATACTAAAGCCTATCTGTTCATTGTAGCCTAATCCAACAATGAGAAAATTAAACAGTGCCTTCCGGGATCACATTTTTTTGTGAAGCAGGTAGATGGAACAAACGTACTGTCAACATCTTGTGTCAAGGAAGTAGTACAAAATACAAATAATATACAAATGGCAATACCGGTAGAATACAACCGCTCTAGGTGAACAAACAGCCCTCCAACCCAGAGTACAGTGTGTATTTAACTTTAGCTGTACTTTGATTGCTTAAGTAGGAGTGCTTTAGTCTATTGTTAGCTGCTAGTTGGTCAGTTTCTGTTTGTGTCGTAGCCCTATTGAAGGTAGTTTCACCCAGCTAGGCCAATTGCCTTGTTAATTGTTGTGGGAGGGGCCTGCACTTGGAAGCTTGACACACTAGTCTCCCACTTCCATGACAATGGCTCTGGACTCATCCTTCTTGGTGACTTCAACATCCAGACTGAGAAGCTTGACCCTCTTCTTTCTTTCCTTGCCTCCTTCGACCTTGCCCTCTCCCCATCTCCTCCTACCCACAAGGCTGGCAACCAACTGGACCTAATCTTCACCAGACACTGTTCTACTCACAACCTCTCTGTCACTCCTCTTCATCTCTCTGACCACTACTTCATGTCCTACACTCTCTCTCTCTCTCTCTCCTCCCCCCCTCACATCCTCCCCCTACCCACATGGTTTCTTCTCGTCGCAATCTCCGCTCGCTCTCCCCCACTGATCTTTCCTCTTCTTTTCTCTCTGCTCTCCCTGCCCCTGAATCTTTTTCTCTTCTATCCCCTGATACTGCCACTGATCTTCTTCTCTCTGCTCTGTCCTCTTCTCTGGACAAACTCTGTCCCCTCACCTCCAGGCCTGCACGCCAAACTCCACCTGCCCCTTGGTTGTCGGACTCAGTGCGTACTGAGAGACGGAGCCTGAGAGCGGCTGAGCGCAAATGGAGAAATGGCAACCTCCCGGAGGACCTTCTTACCTTCCAATCTCTCCTTTCCACTTTTTCCACCTCTCTATCTGCTGCTGAAGCTGCTTTCTTCTGCACTAAAATTCAAACTTCTGCTTCCAACCCTAAACTTTTCTTGCCTACCTATGTTGAATGCACTTATTGGAAGTCGCTTTGGATAAAAGCGTCTGCTAAATGACTGTAATGTAATGTGTCATCCCCTCCCTTTGCCCAGGGATTGGGAACCCACCCTAGCCTTGCTCACAGCCCAACACACCATGACTTGGTTGAATGGTTTGTCATTGGCTAGTTACTTATGTCATATCTAAAAAAAAAATAAGTTTTTTTGTAAATTTGTTCTTCTGTTATTTCATTAATCCATTAATGTTACTTGTTGAATCAATTAAATATTAAAAATAACTAAATATTATCAATAATATTTAGTTTGTGTGTGACATCGAGTGGGATAGAATGGAAGTGAGTTTTATGAAACAATTGGGGTTTTGTCTACATTTATAATAATAATCACTGACTTGTTTTAAGTCAGTGATTATGTTTTTTTGAGAAGTGTGATTCACTCCAGAATCATTTGCAACAATGGCCACCAGATGGCCCCCGTGCAGTGTGGAGTTTAGATCTATCCCTGCGAGCCCGACCATATTTCTTTCCATGTTGTCAGCATCAGCATCCATGGTACCAATACAGGTAAAGAAGCTAATCATATGGCACCTTGTGTAATGAATTAGGTAAATGATATGTATGGCAAATACAAATAAGAGCACTAGCTAACCGGAATGTATTTACAACTATACAACTAATAGGCAATGTATAGAACATTCGGCTTACCCTTACCTGTCAGTTTGGATATAGGCAAAACAAATAAGAAATAAAATACGAGTGGTCATGGTTGTGTGTGTTCACCTCCTAAACATTAGCAAAATGTTGCCAGCCAAATGTCACTTCCTGCCATATTGTCAGCCATGATTTCCGCCAATCCGCAATACTAGATCTGTAAATCACACGTGCTTAGTTCCAACGTGTGTTGACAGCTGCATTAGACTATCCGCATTCTTTCGTAGCAATGGACAAACGTAACGCCCTTGCACAACGTGGTTTGAATCGAGTTCATTGAATCAAGATTCTGACCACCCGTTTGATCCGTTGATATGTGGCGCTAGGTTAAGACAAGTTAGCCTCAACTGTAAACCTGCACGAACTTCACAGCAGGTATATTTATTGTTTTATGTTTTGCTTTACCTAGAAACACATTTTGGTGTTGACAATTAGTTTGCTGTTATTTTCGTAACGTGTTTAGGTCTTGAATGCATTCTGAAGGTAACGATGGCATGTATAATGTTCAAGACAAGAACAATTTATATGTAATATAAATTGTTCTTGTCTTGAACAATAATACATATGTGCTGGCGTCTATTGTAGATTAGCAAGTGCTGGGTCGATGCGTTTATGCGTGCAGTCTGTCACCATCAAACTGGAGCGGATGGATGCTTGTTCCTCTTTATTTGTACATTGCATTGCTAGATAATATTGTAACTGCTCTCTGCAACCGTGCAGCAAAGTGGCGCAATGCTCTTGAGTTCTCCTTGAGACTCAACTGCAGATCTTTGTCGGTCTAAATGGCTATGTTCAAAGGATGCCTTTCTCTTTATTTTCTTGCATTCTTACTTAATTCCAAATGTGGTGTCGATTTACCAAAATGCACCATAGTTGGATTGGAAGTAGCACAGAAAACACTACTGACTGGCATACAGAATCAGGTTAACACATGCATGTACAACACCAAAACATTTCTCCTCACTCACTTTTCCCGCCTTCTCTCTTCTTCCACCCACCCCTTTTCCTTTGGATTCTTTAGACCATCAAGTTTTTTTTTTCCACTCCCTGTTGTCGACCCCCTACTCCCAACCTCGATAGATCAAGAGTCGATCACAACTCCTCAGGGGGGCCCCTTCTCCCCTCCCCTCTACCTCCATTCCAGATGTTTCTCCCTAAGAGAAGCCCCTGGCCACCTCTGGTACTCTGACTGCTGGTGATATTGAGCAACCTGCGGACGGAGAATATCCATTTTCCACACGAGAACTTGGCTATGGGGACGTAAGGGAACCCTGACGAATGGAATAATTGTTTCTGAGAGGCCTGTGCTCTGAGATCCTTGATTTCCCCCCCCCCTTTTTTTTTGTAAAAAATGACTTTTTGTAACCTTTTGTCTCTCTGTGGCTTTTTTCATACGTGTGCTTCGGTGAAGTCCTCAATGCTAAGGATAAGGGAGTGGTCGCCATATGGAGATGAAATCCAAAGCCAGGGTCTCTCTCTCTCTCGCTCTCTCTCTGTCTCTCTCTCTCTCTCTGTCAGTACTTTGTTCGGATGGGGCCCCAATCCTAGCCTCTCAAGGGATACAGGAGAATGTTAGCCTCCAGTATATGATGGAATAGAGAGAAAATGCAAACAAATTGTCCCCCTTTCTCTTTGATGCAGGCTTTTCTTTTCCTGTGTTGATCTAGATTTTGTAGGATTCTCATGAATATTCACTTACTGAGGGCTGACTTTGGTTTTGTTGAGTTTTGTCCACTAGGGTTATTATGGCTATTTACTGCTGTTCTCGGCACGTCTTGGTTACTAAGCAAGAGAGGAAAGATTTCCTTAAAACCCTGCTGTCGAAGAGCTCTCATGCAATATTGTCAGCCAGACTTACAAAACACAATTCTATACATTAATTAAAAGATATATATTTATACAGCAGTTGATTACAGCTCCATAACAGATGTATGAAATCAGCACAGTGATACAAAAACAGAGATTACGTAGAACAGAAGGCACATTTCCTATACAGCGTGTGCTCATTTTATTCATGTTACTAGATGGTTAATATAGCTTTTATTGCATTATTTTCCATCATAAATGCTAAATGCATAAATCAATGTTTTGCCTATACAAATAATGAGGCTCTATTGCATTATAATTAGTACTTAATTTTAAAATTTTACAACGATTTAGTTAGAGCTGAGCAAATGCAAATCTTTGTTTCTGTTAACCTCCACACATGTGCAGCCAAATGAACTGAAATGAGACTCTTGGGGTTGTGTTCTCATTCGCCATAATAATTGGCTGTATTAACTCCAAAGGCGCTGTTGACTTTGGCCTGGAACCTCACCTTCTTGCACAGAGATGAGAAGTACGCTGTCCACCCTTTTTGTTAATGCAAAAGAAAGATGGCTGAGGCCTACTGGCAGGTGGCTCTTTAGTTCCTGGGGTAGGAAAACACAAGGGAAGGATTGAGCTGTTATAGAGGCTCCAATCAGACCAGCCCTGTCTACTAATGAGGGTTGGCCAGAGGAAGGCCTTTTGTCCAGGGGGAGACATTACTGTGTGTGTACACATTCCGTAACTTACTCAGAAAGTCATAGTAATGAGTTGTCTAAAGATAAAGTGATCACATGAGTAGTGTGTATGTTCTTGATTAAGAGGGAGGTTCTTAAAAATGTAAAAACATTAAAAAGAAGAAAAACTCTTGCAACCTCCCTCTGGTCTGCAATGAGAGTTTTTTGGCGAGGTCATTTCTTAGCGATGGCATTACCACGAGAAGCAATGCACATGTTCCGCGTGCACTCACACAACCATGTGTGCACGCTGGCTTTTATTGCACGTGTGCCTGCGCATGTTCACACATGGCTCTGTGCTGGTGGGCATGAAAGGATCCAGAGTGGCTGCAGTGCTGTTAATTTGAACCTGTCCAGAGGACAGCGATGACTTCACAATTACCTCACCCAGCTCCACTTATCAAAAACACATGGCCCAACTCCCCCCTTCCACTGACAAATTGATTGGGTCTTGGATTGGGAAGTTTCTTTCCTTTTGTGTAACAGCACATATGTGTCTGCATGCCTTTTATTTACTTTTATTTGTTGGATTTTCTCGCCTTTGGGATTTGGACTTTCAACATCTGGCCTTTTGTGGGGTTTTGTGTTTGTTTGTTTTGTATATACTCAATTAAACCAATAGTATTATTAAGGTAAGAGGCTATGTTTAACAACCCAGATAAGCTTTTGCTCAGTGTCATAGTTTAGTTTTGTCATAATCATAGTGCACTGAAGGCCAAAGACAGTTAAAACGCGGAAGATATGTTTCTTCTGACTTGGTAGAAATAGCAATTCTGTAGAGTTTAGTGAAATATTAGGCTTGTGTCCAATGGTGAAGTCGTGATAGGCGTAGAAGTAGAAGTATTGAATTCCAATCATATTGCTTGATTGTTGCACATTCTGCCCAGGGCAAACTATTGGGCTACGCCTGGAGAAGTGAGTTTTTATTCCTCAATGTCTTTGTAGGTTTTCCAGTGCGAGATACAATATATATTTTATTGTAAAATATATATATATTTCTTTTTCGTTGGGCTGTACACATATAGCATAACACACAAAGTAACTGCTCATGTCAATTCCTCTTCTTTACGGCTGAACCATCGCTCAAAGATTTAGTGCCCTCTCTCTTGGTTTAGTAGACTACAATGAACTAGCCCTCCTCTCTCTTGCGCTCCGTATCCATGGCGACGGGAGTCATTTGATGTGTGTGTGTGTGTGTGTGTGCGTGCGTGTGTGTGTGCTGGTGGGGGTTTAAAGTCCAGTGTTTGGTTGCCAGGCCTGGAGATCCCAGGAGGGTGGGGTTAGAATAACCTCATTATACGGGCTACATGATGTGGGCGGATTTACTCCAGAGGATGCAACCTAGTCTAGTGGGACACAGCTGACTTCTGTCCAGATCTTCTGCGGGGAGGCATGAACGCCTCTGCATGCCAGCACCGCGTCCTCCTGAACGAAAACAAAACAGCTTTGCATAGATATTGCAGTTCTGTGGCCATGACGACGGCGGGGTCAGCCTGTGACCATGCAATGTGCCATGGTTGGGTGGAACGAGTTTTTGGGATACAGAGGGCGGGTCGTCTGATGCATTAAAGCATCGGTGTCGGGGGTCAGACTGAAGCCCTGCCCCTGAAATTCCCCGGGTGACATGGGAATGTCTGCATCATCCCACTGTTACACAGTGAATCCTCTGGATTCTCGACTAAATGATGAATCAAGTAATCCTGTGAAAGAAAATATTGATAGTTTGTGCAACCATGTAATGAATAGTTTGTTGCAGCCGTAGTGTGTCGGTTATAAGCCCAGGCCCTGCTTAGCAGGACCTTCCCATGCTGCACCAGATCCGTAGGTCAGTAGGGTACATGCAGAAGAGCCCTTTTATTAGCTCCCAACTCACAGCTTTTCTTTTATGATCACGCTATAAAAGCCACCCCTCACCGTGGGCCATAACTCTTCCTTAAAGAGACCCAACACAGGTCCTAATGCCCTTTGAGCGCACACTGACGTCTGCAGTGCAACGCCAGTGATTTTCACTTGTGAGACATGCAGTGCAACAGTTTGTGAGCGCGACCTTTTGTTTTGTGGTGTTCATGTTGGGCATGGAGATATATCAGCCCTGTGACTGACCTTATACTTAATGAACATCACTGTCAGGCATTGTGCACCACTGGATGGAAACACAATGGAAAATATTCTGCTCCGTTAAGAGTTGTGACATTGAACCAGAGTGATGGGGCTGTAGCACTGTGTTCTTTGTGTAAATAGCACAACATGTACAATGTTGTTGGTGAAACACGGACACAAAATCACTTTTTGTACACTATAAAACTCTTGAGTGTGCTAAATGTGTGGTTGTGGGGTCGCTTTTATTTAGTGGTAGTAGAGAATGGTATTGTAATTGCAATTTGCTTCAAGGTTACTGTCTGCACCAAGTGAATTGGTATCAATAAGAAATCGAGCTATTTTACCAATCAGATAAATGCACCGTTCTTCTATACAATGAAACATACGACAGTATTCAAATGATGTGAATGAGAATACACTCTGATACTTTCACAGCGCTCAAGGGTGTGGCTGCACTATTCTGGATATGTATTCCGCAACACTTGTTCAGTATGATCATATTCAATCATGCACACATCATCAGTTGGGTTCAGGGCATTTAGCAAATCTGCTGGCCGTCGAGGAAATATTTTATTTATTCAATGATAACTAATCCAATAATAATCCTGTAAAAGCAAATCGTGTGTGTGTGTGTGTGTGTGTGTGCGTGTGTGTGTGTGTGTGTGCGTGCGTGCGTGCGTGCGTGCGTGCGTGCGTGCGTGCGTGCGTGCGTGTGTGTGTGTGAGAGAGAGAGCCTGGACGCTGGCTGAACTCTAGTGTTGCTTCACTGGTCCAGGATACATGCTTTATTGCCTCTTGTTACCAAACATTACCACATCAGCTGCCTTAAGCGGCACACCCTTCCCTTAGTTCCCGTTTCTGTCCCCTTTACCCACACACACACACACACACGCACACACGCACACACGCACACTTTTGACACACTCCCTGCCCCTGGTAACTTGTATACACAGTGCTATCGTGATTGATCACATCCACAAGTGGTATCCCTGTAAGCTGCTGCAGAGTGAGGGTACGTACCCATAGTGTGTGGTCTTGTTGTCTTGTCTGTTAACTAGGCCAAGACCCCTTCGTCCCAGATGGCATGTGTTGTTGGCTCTTTCGGCTGGCAGTGTAATCATGTGTATTATTAGTGTCGGCGGTCGCATTTAGAGATTGTGTTTACCCGGAGTTTAAAAAGAGTTTGTTTGCTGAGTATAGGCTGGATATTAGGTGGACATGGAGTGTTACTGGGTTAGACATTGAAGGTTAGATTCTTTCTTCTTCTTCAGTAATCTGCAGCGTTCACCCCAAAGGGACACAGACACAAAACGACTCAAAGCAGTGCTGAGGTTGTTTCTGTGGTCGGTTGGGGTTGTGTGACTGGTTTTGGGGTTTCTTGTATGTCAGTTGTTTTGTTGTGTTCAGTGTGTTGACACATTTACCCGCCGGTGACGGGTATAGCTGAAGGGTGATGGATTATTTTATGATTGCATAGCAAGATTGAAGCATAAAATTCATGTTTGGTAAGGACTGGTGTTCATAATCCATATGGTAATATTCAACATTAATAGGTATAACCTGCTTGAGTTCATGTATAACTGCTGAGTTACCTCCACCGTCAAAATCAATATTATGATTTTGTGTGAATTTCATCATTTGATATGACTAGTGTCCGTTTAAAACGTGCCTATTCGGAACGGGACGATTGCTTGCTTGGTATTGCGGTTTTCCGGGAACCGCTCATCCAAAGAACTTCACACTCGACACTGCGCTTCCTTGGGTCCTCCTCAGCAATACACCCGCCAAGTGTGAAGTCGATCGGATGAACGGTTGTCGAGACACATACATACATACAAACATGCATACATACATACATGCATTCATACATACATACATACATACATGCATATATACATGCATATATACATGCATACATTAACACATGCATATATACATACATTCATGCATATATACATGCATACATGCATACATGCATACATACATAAACAGAGACTTGTTCCATTTTAGTTAGATGAGATGTAGTTTGGTTATTATCTGACAACATCACAGAGTACCCGAAAAAACTAGTGAAGCTGAACTATGACATGACCTATGAACCTATGACCTTTTAACATGAATGTATTTATTTGTATTTATTAATTATTATTAACAGTACACAATGCATAGAAAATATTAAATCTTTTTGCCTGTACTTTAGAGCCTTCGTTCTTTTGCGGCCCTGTCAACTACAATATTCTCTGGTGATAACGTAGATTACAACCGTGTTGTAAATTGCGTTGTAAAAGTCCACCTGTGGCCTTTTATCTCCTTGTGTGCAGAGACTATGGGGCAGATAATTCTGGAGTGTTTGACATGTGTGAAACAGTGTGAAACAGACATAAAAAGCATCAGGAAGTTGTTAATCCAGGACGTTTTGTAGCTCCCTTGGGCCGCCATGAATCATTAAACGCCTTCATGCCCACTTGCAGAGCCTGTGAGCCTGTAACAGTAAACCAGTATACTAATTGCCACACAAAGTAAATATAATGTTTAATATTTCTGTGTGACAACCTTCTGTGTGCCTGACGTCATAGTGCTTTAAGTCTTCCTCCAGCCAATTTTACAGACCGATGTCCTATTCCTGGAAAAATGCAGTTCAGTAGTTTTGATAATTGACCATCATACGTTAGTTACCATGGCAATGTGTATTAAACCATGATGACGGTCGGCCACCGGCTTTCCTAAGAGGGTATATTGGAAGACAATCAGTTCCAAATGAAGTCACCAGAGGCTGTCCGAGATGAAGGCTTCATAGAAGCCACCCAATGTGCATTTATTCAGCCGGTTTCAATGGTGCAGTGGTCATGACATACCTTGTCAGGTGGGATACCACAGGGGGACTTTGTGATGGCTTTGAAGTGTACTTCATTGTATTTATTTGCTAATGACTGAAAGAGTGGACACATTGCTCCAATGAAACTTGTATGTTGAACCAGTAAACTATTTTGAAACCGCTGTTGGTTGAGTTACCGTAACTGGCAGATGGTAATGTGTTGCACATGTATAGATGAAGGGTTTGGCTCACATTCAAGGCAAGGATAGGTATGCTGCTTTGGAGGCCTAGCCTCAAATCAGATTCCTCCACCATTTCCCCAGGTCAGAAACTCAGCCTTGATGGATATCGACTGCACAAACGGACATAGTATACGGACCACAGCCTTCTAATTGCAGCACCAAAAACGAACGTTGACCCAATGGTTCCCATGGTGTTTTTCTTTACTCCTTTTGACTCAGGTTAAAACATTTAAGGACGACATGAATCGTTATTGATTGTTATTTCCATAATGTAGCGTACAGCCAATTAAAACAGGATGGGACCCAACATGAGACAGGGATGTGGTTTGATGGATACAAAAAAAGCGTAAAAATAGAAAAAAAAAAAAAATCTTGACAGGTTTCTTAGACTTTCTGTTGGTGTTGATAAGGGCAGTAAGTAAGTGGCTTAACGTTGCTTGGCTCCACAAGACAAGTCAACCTTTGCTCTTATCTTATCCTTACCCGAGAGCATGAACAACTGTGTCTCCTGTCTCCAGACAAAGGGGACTCTATGACACTTGTTTTTGTGTAATGGAGCAGTGTTGTCTTGTGATATGAATCTTCCCTGGGGGTCAATCAGCCTTATCAATGCAGGCAATTATCTCATATTTACCCAGTGTGGGTTGTCTGGGCGTGGCATTGGCGATCCTGAAGCGACTCTTTGGTCAATGGGTGCATAAAGTCAGAGAAACTTGAGAGATATTTTAATTTTTTTAGTTTTTGTATGTGACTGTACGTTCTGATTTGTGCACATACTGTATGTACAGAAGTACGTATGTGACTGTACATTCAGAACGTATAAAAACGAAAGGCCTTGAGTGCCAGTTTGTTTGAGAAAAGTGTGTCTTTCTTTATGTGCTAATTCAGTTCCTTTTATGAAAGATAAAGGGTATTGCCCCATTCTGGTCAAGCCCTCTATATTGTTGCCGTGGACTTTGCACTTTAATGGGCACAAACAAAAAGAGGAATTTTGGGAAAACTAAAATCAGTTGGAGGAATTGATATTGATATTGACTTCCTTCTGATCCAACATTTACCACAGGTTGCCAAAGTAGGTGCTGCAATAGTGTGTGTGTGTGTGTGTGTGTGTGTGTGTGCGTGTGCGCCCGCGCGCGTGCGTGCCTATCTTTGTTCTTTGTTACCTATATAGTTACGAGCAGGCTCGTGCACTTACAGTAAGTGCTTCATCACTGAGTCGCTGTAAATCAACCTCTGGCAAAATAGTGTGTGTGTGTGCATTTAAACTCAGACACCATTAAGAAAGTACTATGTTTTGTTTTTAAGGCAGACATACCTTAGGATGAAAAGGTATGTGTATAAAACACAGACGTGTGTAGGAACCTATGGCCTAGAGCTTCCTCCTGCTGTAAATCAACCTCTGGCAAGGTTGTGTTCAAGTGTCATGTCATTAAAAGTAAGCACAAGTTTAGTCACATGTCTTCACATGAGTGCCATGTTAGAAGAACCAAGAGACACTGTTCCTCGTCATGTTGCCTCACCTCCTCCCACCCATACACACACACACACGTCCCACCAAGGAGCTGCTAGTACACATGCGCACACAGACCCGCATGCGCAGGCACACACACACACACACGCACACGCACACGCACACAGACACACAGACACACATAAAACGACACCTAAGGATCGTTTCTCGGTGACTATCCTGCGTCCTGCCCTTAAATCCTCATGTCACAAACCTCTGCCACATGACAGGAAGTAAAGAGAGAGGCTGCATTTCCTTTTCCTCAGTGAAGGAAATGACACGAGAGGACATCATTTGTTATGGTGTTAAAGGATGCACATTGCTGTTGTTCCAAGATATAGAAACAACCGTTGGCTTTAACATGTATGACTCATCACCTCCTAATGGGCCATTGATCTGTATTACTATTTAATGTCAATCAGTAGATGCTTTTATCCATAATCAATTCAAGAGTTTTGTTTTAGATTCCGGTGCAGGTAGGAGTTAGGGCCTCTTGCTGAAGGAAGCCTATGGGTAGACATGGGTACAATATAGACATACAGGTACAAACATCACCGTGTAGAATCCACTACCTTTCAGGGTGTGGGGTCTGTCAAACACCCTGCCCACCGCTAGACTATCCTGGCCCCTATACAGGGACAGTATCTGTGTCTGTAGGGGTGATGTCACCCGCTCCAGTGTAGTTTCTGTTGTTGAGGATGTGGAACAATTGTGTCATTTCTCTGGCGGCTCCAGGAGGTCCTGGTGTGCCTCAAGGATGATGTCTACAACGTGGGGGCCCTCTGAGGTCGCCCTGGCCCGGAAAAATCTGCGGCCTGGCCTCTGGGAAGTGACAATAGCATGGAAAGGATGACATGTAGGCCTCGCGATTACAGCGGAAATATTGGCAGGTTCATGCTCATGCTCAGTGCAGAAGCGAGAATCTGTTCCACTAACAATGCACTACTCTCAGTTTACTGATACCCACTCAGATACCACTCTGCATATAATCTGGGATCCAGCAGTCCTGCTACGTTATAGCAGGACTGCTGGGGGGAGACGGCACAGAGCCTGGGCCGGAAACCAGAAACTGAGGGGGGCGGAGTTACGCCTTGTTTCCTGTTTGGTTGCAGAGATATTCTACTGAAGAATAGTCATTCGCGCGAGTGGATGAAGCTTTGTAGTGTATTTCTACAGTGGCCAGTCTGCACGGTGTTGATTTGAAACCTTGACAGACACTTTTTTTTTACAGGGTTAGGGTTTACTGCTGGCAGAGTAGGTGTTACAGATCCCCTACATGATTAGTTGAAACAAATACGAAGCGAAAGAAAGTGACACGCCCCGTTCACCCAGATTTGAGCTTGTCTACCATCAGACTTTAGATATGAATCTCAAGTCTGTTGTGAGACTACTCTATATGTAACTATATTACATTTGAAACAATAAATAATAAATACCCATAAAGATTGGTGATGTTGATTGTCTGTCTGACACATAACCTCAACCGACACTGATTTCTTTCTTATTTCATTTTTAAAAGTGGCCCCCCCCTCAGCATTTAGGTTCAGCAATCAGTCAACGGTCACTGGCGTCTTGCAATCCATGTTATGAATTGTTATCAGCTATTTTTATTGGCACAGCTTAAACGTAGAGATAGATATATGCTCATGTATGGCTGACAGATTTGTGCAGGGGAACGAGGCTAGAGATTTCACAATCAACTGTGGAGGGAAATCACAACTATGTGTTAAGTTGACACGGGGAATCTTCCCCTCGACATTTGAACACGGGGATCTGATTAGAAAAAATGTATCATCATTTTTATATTTTTATAATTCATTATACAAATCCTATTATTCTTTTGTATTATTATTTGGCTATATTATTTTAATTCAGCGGTGACTCACTGAATATGAATTAGTTATTTTTGATTTACAATAATGCCTCACAGACACAACAAAGACTGCACACTCATAAATCAACTCTATTTTACTGTTGGAAATGTACACCCTTTTTTTGGAGTGTGTTTTGCCTAGCTCAAAGGCACATTATCTCCCCATTACCCAGCTGTTGCTTTTGCTCTTCAACAAACCCAGCGTTGGGTCAACTCCCTTCCTTTATGTTTATATGACTAGTGAAGGGAGGAAAGGGGATTTTGTCTCAAACATTTGGAGTGAAAGTGAAACATCTATGTGGAGTGAATCATGGGACTAGAGCCATGCTTGTCATGTGCTCTGGATGACTTCGCCCCCCACATCGGCATCTGATCGATCTGAGAAGATCCCAGTTGTCCTCTACTAGAGAAGAGCAGACATTTATATGTGGTTGATCATCCATTTCCACATGGTAGTGTTATATTCAAATGAGTTCTCTATGAGACACTAGACTACTCGATTAGAAGTCTACTGAACAGATTTCATTTTTAACATTTGTGCATGGTGCAAATGTGTAAAGGTGATCACTTTCATCCAGTGTACAGATACACTTTACTACAAAATAAAAGCCTGTGTGTCGCACACACACACACACACACGCACACTCATGCATGCACTTTATCCTTTAATATAAAAACAGAGTCAACTGCAGTCAGATTAAGGTACTTTCAGAAGGCACTGCAGAACAGACAGAAACACACAGTCCCAAACACGCAGTTCTGCAACCAGGACAACAGGACGTTTCTATTATTCATACGTGTCCAGGCAAACACTGGGGCTGGCTAGCCACTGCAAGATGAAAAAAGGATGGAAAAATGTTCTTCGTGCCATTTTCAACCAGTGGTGACCTAACTGTCTCACTGTTTGCTGTTGATTCACCACAGGTCCTGACAACTTTACCGGCCGTCTGTTCTGGGGACGATTGTTGCTGTGTCTTTTTTCTTCAATGCATTATGGCTTGGCGTCGATGTCCAACACAAACACAGCTGGCTTGACTTTGTAAAAACAAAAGCTCCTATGGGAATGCATTTAAAATCTACTCTCTGACAGCTTTTGTATCAAAATCACCATCTCATGCATACCCTTACATCTATTACCGGCTCAGCGAACCAATTGTGCTCATGAAATCAGCTTTTTTTGTATTTACCGCTGTATTTTACGTTGAATCAACAGGTCCCTAACCGATGATGTACACCGCTGCATTTCCCCTACCACTCGACCAGCTGTAGGCCTGAAGAACGACCACTCAATAGAGTCCTTTATAGATCTAGACACAAGAGCTCATGACCACTGGACACAATCAGCTCAACGAAATGTTCACCTGTTACCTCTGGCTTTTTCCGTGTAACAATGCACCCGAGGGCAAAAGCTTCTAGACTGTGTACATCTCAACCCATGACCCCTCTATACCCTCTAGGGCTTTGAAAGTTATGTGTGGAAGTTATATAATCAAGCAGAAGAAGTGACACCTGTCGCCGTGGCGATCAATCTACCTGGTTACGCTCGCAGCAGCAAGTGGTTACCTAAGCGCACTGTTGGATGTAGAACAATCAGCAGCGCATTGTCTAGCGTGCCGCACCTTGTGAACCGCCGCTCGCTCTCTCTCTCTCTCTCTCTCTCTCTCTCTCTCTGTCCTGGCCGCCACACCATTGCTGGAACAATTAGTCGTTGCCTCAGCGGTTGCCGCGGTTTGGTTTTGGATAATTTTACCACTTCTAGGGAAATACTGGTAAAATGTTGTTGTTGGATTAGTTTTTACATTTCAATAACTGTCCCCAGCCACATTCAAGCAAAATTGGCTGCGATGCTTGCATTTTTGAATTTTATTTGAGCAGAATCAGCTGAACGTCTCTGCTGAATGTCTCTAGCCCTAAACCGCTATGTTGTTTGTGTGTCATTAAAAATGTCCACAAACTTTATGTTGTGTGTCATAAGTATTTTGCGCCACAACATTCAGAATATCCACATCAATGGTTTGAGGAACTGCATGAACAGAGTTTGCAGTTTGATTGGGGAGGGGGCCGGCAACACTAAAATATTCTCCAGAAATTCTCTGTGGCTTCAATGAAACACACATGATTGTGTGTGTTTTATGGTATCCTGCTGATACCGACTCTTCCATATGCTGGCCATATGAACACTTCTTTTCATATGCAGCCACATTCAAACACGCATGAACCAGACAGACAAAACATGAACCCTGCAGGGCAAGACAAGGTTGATCACTGCTATTATATGTCTCTACATATTATTGCACAATTAATGGGAAAAAAACTGTGGAAAATGTTCTATAAACGAGGCTTAAGTCCCCCAAAAAAGCCAATTATCGTCCTTGTGGAATGTAGAAACGGCGCCCTTAGCAATAACAGACGTGATGATGATATTAATAAAGATGATCATGTTCTTCTCTTCCTGCCTTTTTACTGCCTGTTGTTGATACAGTTGGTGTTTGTGCAGATGATTAGTGGCTTGGGTTCCTGAGTCTCTGAACCCTACACAGGCCACACCCCTCTGCCCCAGTACAGGCCACACCCCTCTGCCCCAGTACAGGCCACACCCCTCTGCCCCAGTACAGCCTCCCAACACCCACTCCCCATATAGTGGAAACTGTGGCATGGAGGTTGAACTTGCACATTGCCATATATGCACATGTGAGACTTCACTTCAGGGATAACAAAATAGATGTAGGCATATGTGCATGCACACACACACACACACACACACACACACACACACACACACACACACACACACACACACGTGTACACCCGCTCACGCTCAAAGATGATATACGTTCCCATATGGCAGAGACCTTGAGTGTAATGGGATAGGCTTAACGAAAGAATATGAAAACAAACGCTACATTTCCTGTGGTCCCTGTAGAGTCTCCAACCCTGGAAATGAGCGGTGTAATGAGAAAGGGAAGAACACCATTTAAAATGTCCTCTGTGAAGAAACTATCATCAGTAGTTGACACACACATCATAAAGATCCTAAAGCCATCGCGTCAGGACGAGTCAACCTACATATCAGGATAATGAATGGGCTTTTCTTTCCTTCATGACATTTCCTCATAGTATAGTCGTGTTTTTGGAACTGTCATGGATTTATAAAGGCCTGTTTCAGACATGTACAGTAATATGGCCCTGCAGGCTTATTGGCTTGTTGTAACCGCAATGCAGACCGTTGCAGAAATTGTTTGCAATGTTGGTCACAATGTTTTTATTGTGTGTCTCCTTTTTGTTTCCAGACGTTGCCATCTGCCAACCAGGAACTGGCTTCAGTCTCTGAGGTAAGAGTATCTACGATATCTGTGGGCCCCTTTTGACGTGTCCCGTAAAGTTTTAACCCACCTGTTGATTGTCACGCCACATTGCTGAACCAAGTATTATTTCATACATGACGCATCGGCTAGTTGGGAATTTCAATGACAAAAGCACCGGGCCTGTCTCGTATGGGACCTGAGCTTCGACTTTAGAGTGGAAAGTTTTAGTTGTGTCTTCCAAGCGGCTCTCATTGCGGCCCACCTACTCCTCTCAGGGACATAAAAATAAATTGGGAGAATTGGTGACTGGTAACCTTACAAATGACTCAGACTTCTGGCGGTTGGTCGGCTAACAGGACTGCACCGGCTAGACAATTTACAGGGCTGGAAGATATTCTGGAAGGAAACTAATTTTGTAACCGATCTCTCTCTCCATGTTTCCCTCTCTATTTCTATATATTACGTTTCCTCCTTTTTATCTCATCTTGCGGTTGGGAGAACGGACCGGATTTAATGCAGAAGTCGTATGATGCAGTCGTTGAAGTCGTATGATGCAGATGTTGGAATCATATGATGCAGATGTTGTCATATGATGACTTCAGCATCTGCGTCCCTTAGGCCAGCCATGGCTCAGCCACGCTCCTCACTGTGAGGGAACCAGACTGGAGACGTCCAGGAGTTTACTGCATGGTAAAAATGATCTGTCAGAAGGCTTGTTTTCTATGATCGTATTGGCGTTGTATTATACACTGTAATTATACATTTTTTTTACATTACACTACATTTTTGGTAGACCAGACCGTCCAGTTTGGTCATTAGAATCCATCTCTACATTTAACCAGACATCCTTATTAGTAATTCAATTTACTCTACTTTTCCTAAAACATTATAGCAGGAGAAAAGACAGTGTCATTTTATTGGTGTTTGGCACTATCAAAAGCATAGTATTGTGCCTGCCTTGGCCTTTTGAGTAAATATTGTAAACATTCTTCCGACCCGATGGTCACATCCTATTGTATTCATTTAATTATTTCTTCATCCATTCTCTAACCACTTGCTAATGGTCTCTTTGATATATCCACGTGAAGCTTCAGCAGGCAAGTTACCCCAGTAGTCATAGTGTCATACATGCTACATACCGGCGTGAGAAAGCACCTGCTTCCTTCACGGTCAGCCCCCCCCGACACATGGGAATTTAATGGCTTTTACGCAGCAGGGTCTCAAAGAACCTTGGCCGCCATGCCACATCCACTGTACTTTACAGCTTTATTGAACGCCCCAGCCTGTGAGGAAAAACAACACATGTTCTCTTGAGTTTAATCCCACTTGTATGGAGTCAGATCGGTCTCAGTATTAATGAATGCACACAGAAGGATTCACAAATGTATTTCGGGATTTATATATAAATGACTCTCTCCACAAAAATATTTTTCACTGCATATTTATCGTATATAAATCGTATCGTATATAAATGTAAAAAACTTAAGACGTGGAGGGACTCGAACTCTGGTTTCCCACATCAAAATCGTACACACTAACCAGTGCGCCGCTGAATCTGTTAACATCTTTGTCAACATTGGGTTTAACTTGGATTTAACTAGCTGCGTGTCACGTTCTCAATAATCATTCATGAGATTCCTTTGCCATCCTAGGAAAAATAAACTTGTGCAAGGGACATCCTGTTCATAATTTCAGACTGCGCAGATGTAACACTATGTGATCACATTAAATCATACCCTCGAATCTACGCTTACGTGATTGGCTGATACGGAAGGAGCCATCTGATTGGTTACAGATAATTCCCAGTTGAAAAAACCACACACCAATGCAGGAGGTTCACACACGACAAGCAGTTCGTAAATGCAGGTTCAACAGTTTATAAATGTAACAACATCCAAATATGTTTTTGATGAAAATTGCAAGTACTTTATACGTATAAAATACGTATATTTATGTGTGTTTATTTAAAACAAGAAATATTTGTGTGTGCATCAGAAATACATTTGTGAACCTTATTTTTTTTATATGTGGAGAGAGTCATTTATATATAAATCCCGAAATACATTTGTGAATCCTTCTATGTGCATTCATTAATATTGAGACTAAACTGACTCCATACATTTGGGGTTCACTGGTACCTGCCTGTTCTCAGAAGCGTTGGACAACGCAGGACAGATTTTTCAGTAGCTTTTTCCATTCTCTGTCATTTTGTGTGAGTGGTCTTTTATCTGTCTTCATATCTCATCTTTATTTGGTCTCTCCACTCTCTCCCCTTGCTGTCCCCCCCCCCCACACACACACACACACTCTCTCTCTCTCTCTCTCTCTCTCTCTCTCTCTCTCTCTCTCTCTCTCTCTCTCTCTCTCTCTCTCTCTCTCTCTTCAGTGACCCAGAATGACATTCGCTCGTCCTATTCTCGGACCTCTTTCAAGCGATCCCTTGATGTGTGTGTGCGTGTGTGGGTATATTCTCACACTGCTGCACGCTGTGAAACCCTGTCCGATTATTTACAAATCTAAACCTCAGGGAGCTAGTTTCTTCAAAGTTAGGTTTCGAGAGAGAGAGAGAGAGAGAGAGAGAGAGAGAGAGAAGAGAGAGCAACATACTGTCTGTTCAAGCCGTTAACTCATTGGTTATATTCATTGATGGATGAAGTTGACACATTCATTTATTTCGCTGCAGCAAGTTACACTATGGATAAATAA
>OOFB01017095.1:0-14806 GCA_900323305.1 Trachyrincus murrayi | reverse complement strand
TTACATCTTCCATGTTATTAACAGGTGAGATGCTTACCATTGCTCAGTAATTAATCCCCGGTGTGTGTGTGTGTGTGTGTGTGTGTGTGTACGCGCGCGCGCTTGGTGTGTGTGTGCGTGTGTGGGTATATTCTCACACTGCTGCACGCTGTGAAACCCTGTCCGATTATTTACAAATCTAAACCTCAGGGAGCTAGTTTCTTCAAAGTTAGGTTTCGAGAGAGAGAGAGAGATATGAATGGGTTCATTGACATCAAAGACGCCTTGTTTTGGTTGTTTGAACTGCCCACATTCCGATGCTGTGGACCTTCAGCTTCCTCACTCGTTTTCATGTGAATCGACCCTCTGCACAGATGCACCATCGTAGGACGAACACAGGTGTCGCTCAGAACACACAACATCATGTTATTAGGTCTGCTCCTTTTATGTAGGGCACGGGTATCCCACCATGACGCCTCTGTGAAAAAGGGTCTACTGTAAATTGCGCAATCGTGTCATAGGCCTACGCTATATTAAAAACCATTAAGTGAAACACAATAGGCGGCCTACTGTCCATCCATGCGGTGTCTAAACTGTCATACCATGATAAGTCGGCAAGAGACTCATCCTGGTCAGCACAATGTTCACTCTTTTCATCACAATGTAAGTAAAAACTTAGGCCTAGGCCTAACTTACCGGTTTATACTGCTCAGTGATGTCCTCAGGTTTTTGTCGGCGGTTAATTTTCCTGCGTTAGAGCATTGCTGGGTTTTTTGTTCCTCGCGTCTCAATGTGTGAGAAGATTCTTAAATGGACATTCCGCATTCATTCGTCTTCATTCTGGCCGGCCCCACTAGGACCATTGTTCAGTACTGATCTTGTAGTGATTTACTACATACTACTTACTACACACTACTTACTACATGCTTACGTCATAGACAAATATTGCCACCCCCGTGCTGTTCTGAGCATAGCCTACCATATGGCCTCATTTGCTGTGAGGCAGCTAAAGCTGCAAATGTCTTGCTTGTCTTTCTGTTTGAACTGGGCTTTTTTGTCTGTCGTAAGACATGCCCGGACTTCAAATGACCGGACTCTACAAAGACGTCAAAGTTGGATTTCACCACTGCGTGGCGAAATCACCACAGTGGTCCGCCTGCCCTGGTTTCACCTAGGTTGTATTGAAGTTTGTAAAGCCGTGCTTTCTAATCTGTATGTCTTATCTCAATCTAAGATACAATACTGTAATTACAATGGAATATGTCTGCCAACTCTGGGCTGGAAAATGATAAAAGAATGGTATGAGATATGCAAGTGAGCTTTCAGAAATGTTGCATGTACACCCATTTAGAATAGGCCTACTAGAATAGGCCTATAGGCTGCAACAACAAGAGAGATGGTGTATTATACTGTGTATAATTCCACAACAGATTGGACAACCTTCTTGTCAAGATGTTGGATTTTAGTTTGTCCTTGTCTTCCTGCAGTATGTAACTGGCTCATTCACCACTGAGAACAACGGGGGCCATAGAAGGCCAATCATTATTTTCATATAGGCCTTCCTTACATAACTTTATAAGAGATTAACTTTTCCCCTCGCACTGGTGGGCTACAGTATTTGCATAAAAAGAGTATTCGCTATAATTAAGATATTTTAACTATACCGAGCAAATCCGAATCTGCCAGTTGTTATGATGTGATGTGGATGACGTCTGCCACCTAGTGGTAAGTAAAAATACTGCTAAAAGCGGAAACTAAAATGTGCAAGGAGAAACAACATCCATTCTTTCATAAAACACATGATATGCACTGGCGTAAACAAACCCAAGGTTTCGCATTTCTGTAGACATTCTTTTCACTTATCCCTTCAACTCGAGCAAAAGCAATAAAGGCCATAGCACGCAGGCTGAGCTCCCCATAATCCGCTTGTGTTTTTGTGTAAAATATGGTCCATTATGCAGTTCATTTCCTGCTTTTATCCCTTCTCTAAACTGCTTCCTGTGGAGCAGTAAGAGAGAATGTCAAAATACTAAATACATTTCATTGACGGAGTAACGCAGACACGCAGACGCACGCACGCACGCGCACGCGCGCACACACACACACACACACACACACAGATTTTGGTAAAAATAAGTATGTTTTTGAAGACATACATTGCCTATTGATACATTGCTCCTAGATGTGCGGCAGTTTCTTCTTTTGAAATGTTAACCATGGCAATAAAAGGTCACACTGGTGAGAAGTGTTGGGCACATACACACACGCACGCATGCACGCACGCACACACACACACACACACACACACACACACACACACACACGCACAAAGCATATACAACAGACAGGAAATGTCTCTGCCCTGCCGTTAGTGGTGGTGATTTGATGTTTGGTGAAACATTATCAAAACATTATCACTATCATTATCAATAATCTTTGCACAGAAAAGGAAGGTCATGCAAGATTTTACATACACACACACACACCTTCATGTACTGTTAAATACATTGAGCGAACACAAAGCTGCAACAATTGGGGCTAAACTCAATTAAATATTAAGCCATAGAAACATGAATTAACATTGAGAAGCTCCCCCTTCTGGCGAGGCTGACCCATGAAGCAGCATGTTGACCTGCATCCTTAGAACCAAGGTTACCTGGTGTCACTTTTTGGTTGAAAATGTCCATCATGCTTAACATTATGCACTAACAAACCAGCAAGCAACCATGTATTTATTTAAATAAAGGATGTTTATTTTAAAATATTTAAAGGACTGTGCCAACATTACAATGCACTATTAAATACGTTTTTATAAAGCATGTTGTGAGATACAAAAAAAACCTAATATTTAGTAGGTGAAACAAACAACAAAATGTATCAATGAATATCAATTAGAATGTGAAACATATTTGTGGCAAACGTAAACTCAGCAGTACTGAAGAAAAACGACAATACAATATACAGCTGTATAAATATATAGACATGAAGAGAAACACCACAACGACACTACTGCCTCATCGTTTTCTTCGCTTCAACGTCTCTTCTGAAGATTGCTACATACTTCCAGTAGCTCAGCCCCAGTAAACAGACCAGAGCGAGCGTGAAGACTAGGGCCAAGTACCCTGTGAAGTGGTAATACTCGCTGTGGATCAGATGGAGACACATGGTCGAACGCAGTGAATAACAGCTACATGAAAACGAGCAAAGTATCCATACTTACGGTAGGGGGACGCCATGGGTCTGGATAGCAAACACTGCACGTAGGTCACAGAAACTGGCGTACAGGAGGAGGACGACAGACAGAAAAATGGCTAACTTCAACACAGAGCTAACTGAGAGAAGGCACAGGGAGATATTTTGCTGTTGGACGTGTAACCCCTTCACCTTACGGACACACATGAAGAGGTACACTTGTGGAGAACCTTCGACCTGATCCCCAATTAATCATCATCACTTATAATATTAATATCAAAAAGTTAAACACCGAAATAATCACTGCGGTCAAATCTTTTAGGCGGCACAGGAGTCACCTGACCTTCACCTGTACTTAGGGTCCAGCACTTTGACGTTAAACAGGTAGATGGCGCTGTTGTCTCGTGAGAAGGTGAGGCGGTTTGTGCCACTGCGGTTCAGGACCTCGTAGGGCTGCTCCAGGTAGCCCAGTTTGCCAGCGGTCACCTTGAAACAACTGCGGTAGTTCTGCAGTGGACCCAGAGAGAGAGAGAGAGAGAGAGGCTCCCTCTGTAGCTATAGCGTCGCGTTTGCATTCCACTGTATCTGTTTCTATTCCGACAGCTACATCTCTCAATGTAGCTCCTGCTGTTGTGCCTGTAAGTACTGTGAATCTCTGGTTCCAACTATTATAACATCTTTGAAGCCCCATGGGACATGTTTGTGGAGGTTTTATTATAGACCATTTATTAGACTCAATATTTCATATTTGACCACGGCAAAAGCACTAACATTACAAAAACTTCATTAAAAATTACACTTCTAGAATCAGTGATAAAAAAAATAAGCACGGGAAGAAGCATGGCCATCGTCATGGATACCAGCTAAGCTATCAGGGTTCAGGACACTGGTGTTCACTATTACCTCTGGACCCCAGGCCTCGTCCACACCTTTACCCCCCAGCAGCATGGATCCCCAGGTCTGGGCTTCACGCATACAGCCAACCTACACACGCACACACACACACACACACACACACACACACACACACACAGTGATATTAGATTGAGTAAGATCTTCTGAATATTAGATTAAGTACGCATGAATAGAGCAGCACACACACACACACACCTGCCACATGGTTTCTTTGAATGAGTAGTCCTGCCTACCAAACGTCTCCCAAACAATAAAGTTGGCATCGACGTGCTTCAAAAACCTGTCTCCGTCATACCTACGGTTGGACAACACATCCGTAAAACTATGCGTAACACATTAAACACTACAACAAAAAACAAATAAATAATCATAAATAATCCTAAACATAAAATGTATTCATCCATCTATGGAGCCCTCCTATGTCCTTCCAACTCACAGATCCAGGCTCGGCAGGAACGTGCTCTTGTAGTGGATCTTCACCATGCAGCCATACAGCAGTGTGAGAAAACAATACTCTAACAGAAAGCATTTCTAAATGACGATACCAATAGTCAGCACTACTGACTACATCTTCCTCGGGTTGATTTCTGAGGACAGACCTGTATTGGTTGAATCAATCAGGACAGATCAATAATATCTACTTCGGTACATTATGACTCTTCCTGTTTTTCTTTCTTCTTATTTCACTTATTATTGTTCGAGTACTATCTGACCTTGGAATGGTGTAGTTCTCGAAACGCATCTCACAAGGCACTCCCCATGGTCTAAAAGACACACACACACACACACACATGGTATTTTGTCTTTGTAGTTAAACGTGTATTGATTTGCGTGTGGATGAGCTAGCAGAACACAGACACACACACCTTGCCACCCGGATGTGTTTGTTTGGTGGGCAGCCAACGTGAAAATGGGAAATCTGTGTGGTGGAGACAAAGAGACAGTTGGTTGCAGGAAATAAATAATACAAGTTAAGAATCAGGGCATTGAGAATGATGAGATGAAACTCTGCCAACTGCCAAACCATCACAGGGTTTTACACAGGGATTAATGAGGAAGTGATGCACAAACAAACATATACACATACTTACACAACAGTGCAAAAAAAATAAATCCCCACTTGAAGACCAAACCTCATCTCCCCACTGACAACACAAACGGTCTCTCTTCCCCCACCAGCTCAGCCAGATGTGAGTATTACACTGGACCTACCCGCTTCGGAGATAACCTGCAGGTGTTTCTCATTTGGCTTGGAACCAGCTCCAGGGTTAGGACACCACTAGTCCATCTTCTGAAAAACAAACACCAGACGGATGGATGGACAGAAGTGCAGATAAGTAGGCAAACAATCAGATTTATGGACAGATAACAGACAGACAGCGGTACCGGCTGGTAGGCCGCTGGTTCACATGAGGACTCCCCCACAGGTAATCAGTCCTCCTAATGTTTTCACACTGCATGACAAGCACTCACATCAGTTCAGTGTCTGTCTCACTGTAGTCCACTTTGTGGTAAATAGTCCAAGTCTGAAAATAAGGATAATATGAAAGAAACAAGGCAACAGCTAAGCAAAAAATAAAATTAAAATAATATATATATACATATGATTTTATATTTCTTCTGCAACTCTAATTTTGGGCTCTCACACTTAAAAATGACAGGACAGTCCAGTTACTAAATGTATTATATAGTAAAGCAACAAGTTACATACATAATCCTTCATGAATCAATGTCAATTTCTTGATTGCAACTTGAAATGTACTTCCATTATCATACCATGCATATGTTTACAACTTTAAAATGTTCCGTGTCACAGGGGCACCTTAATGCCCTCTAAGGGACAAAACAACGATTTTATTTTATTTCAAACCTTTAAAAAGCAGCATCACGTAGCGTGGGCCTCATGTGTTTGCGTGCCTACCGTTTGAACAGTGTGAACGCTGTGCACACACTCCACGTGGGTCCTCCGCTCAACCTGCAGCAGGTGCCCGTTGTTGAACAGCGCTGCGACGTGCACGCCTTCCCCTTCTGGATGCACCAACTGAGCATGGCGACGGACGGGACACAGACGGGACACAACACAATGCAATAAGTTCAGAGATCCGGTGTGCGATCCGCCAGTAGCTGCACCTGGACGAAGACGAGGCAGCCTGTATATATCGACCGTGTTTAGGATGACTACTGAAGCAAACAAATTATTATAAGACGGAATCCGACAAAAATCCTACAAGTCTCCGCAAAATACCACTAACTGGTGCTGACTACCAGGGGCCTATCAGAGGAGTGACCTGTGCCCAGTGTCGTACTGCCTCTCCCTTGTCCAGGTAGTAGACTGTGCTGTTGGCCATGCTGTGTTCAAAGGAGATGTAAGGGCAGTTTGGGTGGTCGTACATGACGCTCTTATTTTCCATCTGTAGTGGGTACCTACAGGGCCAGAGCATTTAGAGTGTGCAAGGCACACATCCCATATTGGACTTACCCATTTAAAGGTGCTGTAGGCAAGATTCAAGAGTTGTGAGGAGAGAGAGCGCAGAAGAGAGCAGAAGAGAGCAAGACTTTGAAACTAAACAACCAACAAAACGCCCCCTCCATTCTCTGCGCTCTGCCTCCCTACGCTGCCCACCTGTGATTGACAGGCAAGTTGGATTCCCCGAACCAATCAGGGAAGAGATGCCCTGATTGACCAGAAGTGAGCGGTCTAAAATCTAAATGGTCTCATATAGAGGCAGGCGCAGTCAACTCGAAACAGATATTCTCACAGCGCATTTCACTAATAGCGGACAGATGGCTATGGCATTTCTAACTAATTACACTGAAATAATAGCTCCCAAATCTTACCTACAGCACATTTAATGTATTTTCGTCTTGGCCTTCGATATACAGGTGCAGTCATTATAATGAGTGACACCTAAAGTCAGCACTCATCGCATCACATCTCATAAACTGACTTGTAAGTCCCTTTGGATAAAAGCGGCTGCTGAAGGACTAAGCGTAAATGTACATTTTTAACACATGAACGTGAACAAGCGGTAGTTTCCGAGTGATATATACGGTAGCCTACAGTATTGATTGACGGTGTTATTCTCTGTGTGTCTTACCGCCGGACACGCAGCTGTCCCTGTGTCGTGAGGGTCACTGTGCTGAACTGGTCCTGCTGGTCCAAGTAGAGGACCATGGGAGCGTCCGGACGAGACCAGGAGGGAAGGCGAACCAGTTTGGCCATTCCAACCTCCAAAATAAAAGTCAATGTTGAAATATGTTGGGGACAGGGTGCCATGATATTAAACTGTAAACTATTTTAATATTTTCCTTTAAATAAGCTATAAAGTGCTTTAGATGGAAGAAACATGTCCGGTTCAATGATTTTACATGTTGATCGAAGTGCATAGCCTGATCGAAAATAACACCAAGATTTCTAATATTTGACTGTACAGCTGAAGAAAGGGACCCAATACACTGAGCAGCCTTGGATGCTGTGCTGTCTGAGGCAATGATGAGGACCTCAGTCTTATCTGCATTTAGCTGTTAAAAGTTGTCAGCCGTCCAGTCCTTAATGGCAGCCAGACAATTGTGCAAATCAGTCAGAAAAAAATTGAATCAAAGCAAATAATATAGGACCCAAGATAGAACCTTGAGGCACACCACAGGAAAGAGCAGTAGTTTCAGACAAGTAGGTACCAAGCGACACAGAAAAACTCCTATCCGAGAGATAGGAGGAGAACCAGTCCAGGGCGCTCCCAGAGACACCCACCCACTGCCTCAGCCTTTTAGCCAGGATGCTGTGATCGACAGTATCAAAAGCTGCGCTAAGATTAGCACCATGGACAGCGACACAGGAGCGCGCTAAGGTTTAAAGGTTTCAAATACTTTCTCCTCGTCAAAATGGGATATGGCCCCCTGAGGTCTACAGTGAAATCAACATACAGTGAATACATATATATATATATAGGCAATCGTGGAGCAGGTAGGGGTTAGGCATACAGGTAGGCTAGTGATGGCATGGCCTATTAAACCTAGTTGCAGCCTTTTGGTTACAACACTAGTAGCCACTAGACCATTGTGGTCTGTTGCCACGTGTGCACGTGAAGACGGGAACTCACCATGCAGTAGAAAAGCACATTGTTGTTCATCTTCACCAGTATGCCCCCCTGGCGGTCTAGCAGAAGGAGACACACAGGTTACACGCCACACACTTGCCACAGGTCGAGTAAGTGTGATGAAAGCTGCCAGTGAACCCAAAAACATATTTTTGTTTTAAACGTGTTAGTATGTCTTCTATGATCTTGAACATAAGAATGTATGTTAATGGTCGCGTCCGAGGGTGTGTCAAGCTTCTCGGACACCAATAGAACAACGTCACAGCGTGTGGTGCATTTCATATACAACATCGCTCGTTATCAACGCTCGTACACAACGACGGTACTAGCTTAAAAAAAAGTAGCACAAAGTTGCCGTGGGTCGTAACCATGGGGATAACACCTCCCCCCTCCTTCCTAGAACTCTTAGCCTAAAACGCATTTTTTAAAATCTCGTAGTGTTCGAATTTGAGCTGAAACAGGGGGTTCACTTAAACTTCAAGCACTTTAATACATTTTATTAATAACAATGACTAAATTGCATGATATGGTGCTATATGGTGATATGCCACTGAGGATATGCTGCATTTACACACACACACACACACACACACACACACACAGGGGGCTCACCCAGCAGGACTTGGTGTATGAAGCTGTGGTGGGATACCAGGCTCAGGTCTGTTGAGTTGTCATCGTAAAGGTAGCCTAACTTGTTGTCGTTTTGGAAACTGAATAAGATCTCTTTGTTGTTCCACAGCAGCAGTGTCACTTCATCAAGGAAACAAACAAACACACACACACACACAAGATATAACCTAGTATAATGGTTTAAAAAATACATCTTTAAGGTTATGGAATATTATATGAAGGAATAACGAATCAACTAGGCCACAGCAACCAATCTGATCTCTTTAGCATAACATACAGTAGTTAGCATTCTACATAACCCACTGGACTGTATTTTGTATATATTATGACAGAAAGATTAACCATGTAGGGATTCTGCATGGAAGAGAACCATACAATTGTTTGAATCAAACCAATTCAATTGGGAATATAATTAAATCGGGTCAATTTCCGAGGACAACGTATGGAGATGATGTACATATCCACCCTGAGCTGAATCCAGGAAGTGCATGTGGAAGGCGCCCTGGGGGGTCTCCTCTGGCCTCAACTTGGTGAGGAAGGTGGAGGCCCTCCACCCGTCTAGCGTCTGGAGAGTGGAAGGGACCAGAGGTGTGTTGACAACCAAAAAAACACAGCAGAAGAAAGAACCAGCTTTAGGGTTAGAAACAGGCGTTTGGTTCAACCATCACAGTCAAAGATCTGTCGGCATCGGCGGCGGTACCGGCTGGTCGTTGAGGATGAGGAGGGGCCTCTCGGAGTCCGCGTCGCTCCACATGACCAGGCAGGCGACGGAGGTCGGGTGGGAGCCGAACGACGCTGTCTTGATCACGGTGCCCGCGGGCGTCATCAGACCGGTCCGCAGGAAGGAGGACCGGCCGCGGCGGCCGGCGAAACGCTCGCTTCCCGTGTACAGGATGTTGTCCAGCCAGACGAGCAGCGAGGGAAGCTCTTTGTCCTGCAAGTACATCACACATCAGACCCGTGTTGTCATTAAAACAAATCTGCATTGTGATACGATGGGCGATTAAAGATTATTATTCATTTATTATACTGTATTTTCTATTATCATATGTATTTGTTGTATGTATTGTTTGAATTTTTGATGCATGTAGTCGGTGTATACATGGATTTATCCCTCACTATTTCTCACTGTCCTTCCTGCTTGATTAACACAAATGTTTCCCTACACATATATTAATATATTATAATATTTTCAATATTATTACGTTTTACATGAGTTTTTTCCTGAAGTGGGCAATTTCTACTGTAGCAAATTTAATAACTGAATAATATTTTCTACATTTCTGTATATAATCTAATCCGTAGTTTTATAATCAATATACCTTTATAGGGTAGTAGTTAACACAGCTGGGGCGAAAGCTTATACCCCTGACTCCTGTGAGGGGCAGCTGGGGGTCAGAGGTCAGGATGTATGTGTGGCTGTCGCACCAGTAGAGGCCGTCCTTTATCATGAAGATAATCCCATCTTCCAAAATAACCCTCATCTGGCACAGCTAGCGCTGCTGGCTCCGCCTAGATCACCAACAACTTCATTGGAGTTTTGTAGTAATACATGCAATTAACATTTGATTTCCTTTGAAGAAGATTGAGTTGAACATTGTTTACTTTCGAATTGTTAAATGTCCCACGGCAAGGTCTTCACTCTTGTAAAGTTATAGACACAATGGTTCATGTTACGCTCGCGATAACAAATTCTTAAAATGTAATCATCGTTGTAACCCGACCTTTATCTCTCTGTAGGTCTGAAAGCCGTCGTCTGTTTGGAAAGTTCAGAGAGCACCAGGCAGCGATACGGCTGACATGTGCTCCAGACCAGCTGTAAGGGGCTTCCTGGGGCCAGGCGCAGGGGCAGGGTTTGCTCCTCACTATGGGCCCGGGGTTCTGACCAATAAAACGCATGCTGGCTGGAGACGAAGCGATTCTGGAACACTATAGGTTGAGAAAGTAGCAGCAGGTTGACATGGCGCCTCTTCCCAGGAACGTCTGCCTCCCAGTACCTATAGGAGACAAGGAACCATATATAAAGAAAAATATAGGTTGAATACAACTGATTTGGTAAACTTCTGACAACCATAGTGTTTCCAGAGCCTGTCTCAGGGACACCTCGACACTTCAGTTGCCAGATGACCTGCTTTACCTGCTGCCTCCTCGACAGCTCTTTTGCTGTCTGAATGTGTGTGTTAACGGGTGAATGCGCGACATTTGTTGTCAAACGTGCATGGCCACAGTGGTTAGTATAAATACAGTCCATAAGGACAGTATGATGGATGGGGTAGAAGGATAGATAGAGAAAGATATAGGCCTACCCTTTTTCGTTGTACTTGCTGTGCAGCGTCTCTGTGGAGGACAGTTGGACCGTGGGGTACTGACCCTGTTTGTAGAAGTGTCGGGTCAGGTTGAAGGAGTACTAGAAAACCAGAGAGTGAATACTCAGAAAGGGTGACCAATAAGTTCATTACTCATCAAAATGGCATACACCTATTTGAGAACATATATAGCTTTCCTTAAATACAAATGAATAAAATACTATCTGTAGCTTTTGTCTGTTCTTGATATAATACAATGTGTTATAACGCAATATCAAGTGTGGAACAAATGATCGTGGAGTGAATGGCAGGGGTGAATGTGACTGTGGCACAGCATGCATGTGTTTAATCACTCCACTAGGTGGAGGCGACTAACCATTATCTAACAAAACCAGAGAAAAAAACAGCAAGGGCAAGGGAGGCCTACTTTAGTAATAACATCATGTATGTAATAACATCATGTATGTAATAACATCATGTACATTTTTATAGTTAAGTCTTTGTTGGGCTGCATAAAGACTGGTTATTGGTCTATTGAAACCAGTTTTCTGTCTAGCTAGCTCTAACTAACTGTTACAGCCTTATTAAGTGAAACCGGTTGGGGGTCTCACCGCCACACCCCTGAACACGGCTCCGTCATCGGCATGAGGACGGAGAGGATTAATATTGACTCGAACGTACAGCTGGGCCGCTTGGTTAGCAGTGACATGGTCGTGCTGCTGAGTGTCCACCTGGCGTTATCTCTGGTGGTTTATAAGGATGACTTATTTGTGATGCTATGGATACCTCCCGCTCTGCCCCGCCCGTTGGCTGAAGTTAGGCACACGTGAGAACGTGTACGTTTCACGTGGGCGCTCGACTATTAAACAAAACAAATCAAACACTTCCTTCCCAATCAAACCGCATAGGTCCACAACAGCACGCGCCTACCGCCGAGGAGCTTCGCTATTGGTCAACCGAAATGTGACGGTTATTCCCCCCCCCCCCCCCCCTCACCCCCTTGCCCCACCCCGAGACACGTGGGCGTGTCCGCGCCGAATACCGCGGGAGCGCGTGTGTCAAGCGGGAATTGCGCACAGAGAGCGCGAGGCAGGAAACACCGGAGGAGTCATGTCGGAAAGCGGGAGTCAGGAAAGCCAGGGGTCCCCGGACGGCGGCGGCGGCGGCGAGGGGACCCGCGGGCCCACGCCGAGCGTTGGCAACAAAGTGACCGTGGTGCTGGGGGCGCAGTGGGGCGACGAGGGCAAGGGGAAAGTGGTGGATTTACTGGCACAGGACGCGGACATCGTATGCAGATGTCAGGTGGGTTGTGGCTGGTCCTTCCTGGGTAACACAATGGGGGGGCTACCTACCTAGCCTCCGAGCTGCTTTAGCCCGGTGCTGGCGTCCTAAGTCGGGATGACAGTTGCATGCTTTTAAACGTGTGTTGTAACCGCTTCCGTGGGCCCAACGTTAACTTTCACTCTTTTGATCCGCCGTTCTTCAGCGTTTGCTAATGTCACCTTGAGTTCTTGCTAGCTGCCCGAGCTTACTAGACAGCTAACGCTAAAGATGAGTTGTTGTCTCCTGTTGGGTACACGTGTCAACATTGACACCCTGTCACGCTGCTTCGGGATAACACGATTGCATGTTTTTCTGCTGATCGATAACCCAACAGGCTCAGTGGTCGTCCGTCCCCCCCCCCACCAACATGACTTCGCTGGCTAAGTCATCTGTTCACGTTGCTGTGGGCAATGTGTTCAATCTAATGTGTTCAATCTAATGTGTTCAATGCTGCCTCCACGTTTCATGCTTTATACGCCTTGTTTACTTTGCAAGTGGGCTCCAAACTACCTAATCTAACTTATCCACACATGTGACGACCAGCAGCAAAACGGTCTGAATACCAGTCTTGAAAAAAAAAAAAAATACTTGAAAAATACGATTAAATTAACTGTCAATGTTTTTTTTATGTATAATGGTGTGATTGTAATAATAAGCCACCTTTCGCATGATGATAATAATACGTTCAGCAGCTGCTATAACCTTGTGTGCTGGTCCGAGGTTACAGAGAGGGAGCAGGTCTCTGGCACTGTTTGTTCATCAGAATGTGGTTTAATTTCCAACACCCATTATGGTACAGAAAAGATATGTAATTTGTTCCCCCACATGTAAAAAAAACAACATCGATCCAACAAAGAGAAATTACTGTAAATGTTGAGCACGGCCATTACATTTTGATACACTGTTTATATAACATGCACTCAGTGTATTATTTTGTTGTCGAGTAAGACTTTAAGCCCATGTAGCTTTGTTCTGGTCAGTAATGTGTCTTCTCTGTTCAACACTATGCCTGGTATTGATAACAGGTTGACTTAGCAAGGATTTCCACCCCGTTAAGGATCCCCGCCCTACTCTTGCATTGCCTACCAAGGCTGGATGCATGTAAAAATAAATGTTACAGCTGAACACACAAGTGTAAGAGGGAGGATAGTATTCATCTTTTTATAAAACCGACCTTGCCTGCACTTTTTGTAGGTGTTCCTTACATCGCACGCCAAAGAGCTCGTAGACCACACTGGTGTCATTTTTACTTTGAGGAATTGCCGGATACACCCCTGCATAGGCACACAGTGCATGCTTCATTAAGCATTGCTCCCATTCACCATAGATTTTGTGGAAAGTCCTATATACATTTGCCCAGTGAAATACAATGTAGGTGTTTTCCTGTGTTTACCTGCACCCCAATAGAATATATTGTCTCAGGCTCACATGTGTACACAGAGTTAACGACAAACTGGTGAACTTTAAAGTGGAGAGTGAACGAGTAGTTCACTCTCCACTTTTGTGTGTGTGTGTGTGTGTGTGTGTGTGTGTGTGTGTGTGTGTGTCAATATACCCACCTGCTGTTCGTCTGCCAATACCATAGATTAAAGCACCCTCTGGCTTATCCATAACCATTTTGAATCCATTTACTCCAGTGACCAGAGAGTGTAAGAGTAGTATAAGCAAAAATTCACTCTCTCCTTTATTTATCTCCTATAGGCCAAGATCCGTTCTCCCTTGTCTCCAATTTCAGGCTTGCTTTGAACTGATTTTATGTCCCCTGTTACCTACTTTTAAACCCAAGCTTTGCATCCAATGTCCTTGTTCTGTTTCCTGGTCCTACTCCTAAAAGATAGAAGGCATATTTCGTTAATGCTGGGCCTCTGTCTTATTGCCCTATCTTATCCCTGGGCCCAAGCCAACAGTTTTTGCCTATGTCCCATTGCAGACCTGCAGGTTCTCTGTCAGCAGCTTGTTGGGGTGGGGTGCATAGTACGCCAGCCTGACTTCTCTTGTAGGTTACCCCCTCCCACCCCAACGTAATGTAATGGCTGGTCCATACGAGCCTCTTGCAGCCCTTTATATTACGTGAAGAACACAAGACAAATAGACAGTTATGTAATGTATTCCACCCCTGAGTGGGAGGCAGCAGGCATATAAAGGGAATCTTTTGACAAGGCCAAGTATTTGCTGCCGGCCGCCCTCAAACCTCCAGGCTACAGAGATGGGGCCCGGAATAACACACACACACACACACACACACACACACACACACACACACACACACACACACACCAATACAAACAGCAAAACACACACACAACCACTTACCCTGTCTCACACACACACACACACACACACAATGTATGGAGACAGTCAAGG
>OOFB01017092.1:115659-140169 GCA_900323305.1 Trachyrincus murrayi | reverse complement strand
CTGTCGATGCCGCTTGATTACATGACCAGGAATGGCATTCAACTAAACTTATGGTGATGAATCCTGAATCTTTTCACTTCTCACATTATGTATTTGCCTTAGTTAAGGTTGGGGTGGTTTCAGTGGACCCTCTTGGGACTCAAATCCGAACGGATTCACCGAGACGTGATTGGTGATACTTACAGCGATGGTTTCAACGTGATTGATGATACTTACAGCGATGGTTTTAACGTGATTGATGATACTTACAGCGATGGTCTTCTCCTTGATCCCTCCTACTGGCAGAATCTTCCCGGTCAGGGACACTTCTCCCGTCATCGCCACGTTGTGGCGCACTGATTGGTTTGTTGCTAGGGACAACAACGCTGTAACAATAGTGCAACCAGCACTTGGTCCATCTTTAGGAGTGGCCCCCTGGAACCAGAATCATAGAACCAGAATCAGCCAGCACACTAAAAACTATCTGGCAATAGAAAGAATTACCACAACACTCCTTCAGACACTACAAGAGAACGCATTTGCAAAAAAGACCATGTGTTTTATATGGATGTACACTTGAACATGTCTTTGCATACCTCAGGGACATGCATGTGCAGATGGGAGTTGACCAGGAAGCTGTTCTGGGGCTCCTGGGTGGCGAGGAACGTTCTCGCAAAGGTGGATGCTATCTTGGCGCTCTCCTTCATCACGTCGCCCAACTGCCCTGCAGAGACACGAGGAGCCATGCTTGGTTGAAAAATATGAAACTAATTCAAATACAAATGTGGTGACGTCATCAAAAAACGCTGACTGACCTGTGAGCTCAAGAGAGCCCTCTCCTTCCTTGGACGCCGGGTCACGAGGACGACGCAGCGACGTCTCTATAAATAACGTTGTACCACCTGACGGGACCAGTGAGAGACATTTGTTTAAACATGCTTCGCCCCCCCCCCGCGTGTTTCAGCTCGACTGTGTGTGTGTGCCTTACCCATGGCTGTCCAGGCCAGTCCCATGACCACGCCCGGGGGAGTGATGTCATACATGCGGTCGGCGGTGAACAGTGGTTTACCAACATAGTCATGCAGGTTGCCTGGCGTGATCGCCACTGCGTTTTCTTTACCGCTAACAATTTGGAACGCAACCTTGCGGAACACCTGGGAACAGACGCGGGAATACATCAGTTACAAAATGGCAAAGTATATATTTTATGAGCCGATAACTTAAAAACAAATGCACATCACACATATGGACTAGTGGGGTTGTGAACCAGACGCGCCTGCATCTTGAGAAACAATTAAGTGAATTGTTATACTTGAATCCATTCAATACTATTTAATCCATTAATACGCTATGATTAGAGGCATCATAAATAGAATACAGATCAAATCAATTGATTATTCAATCAATCAATGTATTAATTCATATTAATCTTTTATAGGCACGTTGCAAGCATGTGCTGCTTCTGCTTGGAGTGGACATGTTTATCATCTCCAACAAGACACCGTTCACAGCATGACCCAAGTGTTACCTTCTCCACTTGTTTCTGCAGGTTCCTCACGCCAGACTCTCTGCAGTACTGTTTGATCAGAAGACCGAGGGCCTCTGACGATATGGAGCCACTCTCCGTGGTCAGGCCGGTCAGCGAGCGCAGCTGGGGGACCAGGTAACGCTGACACATCGGGAGTGAGGGGTATGAAGAAGGGATTACAAATTCTAATATGGTTACGATTTGCTTGAATAATAATAATAATAATAATAATAATAATAGATATTTTTACCCTAATTCTACCCAGAGAGACATCATTATATTTGAACCACACTAAAAATCCCAACTATAACTTTAAGCATAGCATTGTTTTCATGTTTTCTCATGGGGTGTTGGATATAATGTATTTATTATTTATATAATTTATTCTTAAAGGGGAACTTCACCACTTTTCAACCTCATCTATCTGCATGAAAAACGCCAGCAGTGGCTGCCGATGCTCTCTGTGTCTCTGGGGCGCAGCTCAGCGCAGAGGCAAAATGACCCCAACTCTGTGATGACGGAGTTGGGGTAAGATGGCGGGTAAGATCACAACAGTAGCGGGGCGATCTGGGTTCAGGCAACACGTAGGAAAGGTAAACATTGTTCATGTGCATATACTACCCACAGTGAAATGATACAAAGCAGCATTTTGTATCTAGGCGTTGACTAGCGACACGTTCTTCAGCCACTACTGACCAATCTCATCTTGACCCATTTCATAATCTAATATTATGTACATTTTAAGTTCTGTTCAGGTTTATAATCCCCTGGCATGTGTTACAAAGCAAAATGTGAACAAGAGTTTGATGACAGTAATAGTAACAGACAAACAAGGATAATGGTGCTCTGGAACCATGCATGAAGCTGGGAGTTTGGTCATCATGCCTTGTAGTGGACAGAAATCAATTCATCCAGGGTCATAATATAGTCATAATATATATATAGTATGTTGCTACCTCAGCGATAGCCATTTTCTCTTCGGCCACATATCCAGACACGTTGATCATCTCCATCCTGTCCCTGAGGGGCTCTGGAATGGTATCCGTGATGTTCGCTGTGCAGATGAACAGAACCTGACGGGAGCACACAGAGGAACACGAGGAGGGTGAACATTACAGGGCTCCTCCAGACCCGACCTATACATCCTTCCCTCCTAGCAGATGAAACTTGCACGTGCATGGAGCACACAACTGTTGACTTCTGTCATGCGTCTGATCACTTACGTTCTGCATATTAATGTAATATACTGAAACTGAATGTGCAGAACATAGTAATATTCTGCATTACCCATCTACAATGTTTGTGCAATGCTAATGTCTATTTCGCAGTTGTTTCTGTATTATCTGAGAATATTCTAAAAATAAATTACTGTAAAATGAAACCTATTTGCCCAGCTGCAGTCAAATACACAGACTCTCTGTCCAGATATCCGCTCCAGTCTTAAGTTGTAACTACAGATGGCGAGCAGCTACACCCACAAGCGGTGTAGTGTGTACTTCACTTTTTCAATTGACCTTCACACATTCACACACACTCAATCACCTTTGACAGGTCCACAGGTACGTCCAGATAATGGTCAAGGAAGTTTGCGTTCTGCTCGGGGTCCAGAAGCTCCAGCAAGGCTGAAGATGGGTCTCCCTGGTAGCCCCGCCCCATCTTATCTATCTGGTTGAGCAGATTAGAAGAACAGCTAACATCAGCAGCCAGACACCACTCACACCGTCCCATTATTACCAATCATGTTCAATGTACGCTTCACAACTTGTAGCGTGTTGTCTGTACAAGCCTGACCTCGTCTATAAGGACCAAGGGGTTCTCGGTCTTGGTTTTCTTCAGGCACTGGATGATCTTTCCTGGCATTGCTCCAACATAAGTCCGTCTGAAAGTAGCAATGAACATGCACACAGGGGCGTGATCCATGTATACATCCTCTTAATGTTGACACACGGAACAATTGGCCTCACCGTGAAATCTGCATCTTGAAATCAGAAAGAGTGTTTTATAACATGCTATTGTGTAGTTTTATTCTGTGTTTACACTCTTCTCAAACTGTCTTTCCACTCTGAGCAACCACCTTGACCTTCTGAGGGGCCGTGTCTCGAGGGCCCGAGCGCCTACAGGATGTCACACCTGTTGTTGGGATGGGCTTGCAGTTGCAAAGGGGGAGGCAAATGGGGGAGACAAGATTCCTCTCTAAAAACCTCTCAAAAAAGCCTTTTTAGGTCGGTCACAGTGTTTTTTAGCCGAAGGCTCTGTTCAACTGACTTCTTCTCTTTTTTTTTTATTAGCTGAAAAATAAATTTTTATATTGTTAAATCTTTAATAAAATACTATGCACTATTACAGTTCTATACAGAAGTGAGTATAATATGCCTTGTTACCTGTGGCCTTTAATCTCAGCCACGTCAGTCATGCCGCCAACACTGAAGCGGAAGTACTCTCTGTTGAGGGCTCGTGCAATGGAGCGGGCGATGGAGGTCTTCCCTACTCCCGGAGGGCCGTAAAAGCATAATATCTTCCCCTGGGTGGAACCACGCAGCTGGCTGACCGCTATGAACTCCTGCCGGCCGTGGGGGAGGAGAGAGAGATGAAGAGTAAGCGAGAAAGAAAGAAATCCCAATATGAAAAACATTGAATCATATATGTATATATATATATTCCATTTTAGGTTAAACATGAAACATGCATTTTAGGTTAAAAACGCATGCGATTTCTGACCAATATGCGTTTTTTGACGTCATCCATCCCGTAGTGGTCCTCTTCCAGAACCTCCTTGGCCCGATCGAGTGCCAGATTCTCCTCACTGTTGGTACCCCAGGGCATGTTTGTGAGCCAGTCCAGATAGTTACGAGTTACACTGGAACACAAACACACAACATCAGTTTTGTCACAACGTAATGCTTTACTAGACAGTGTGTTATAACCCTATAGTTAACATTGATGGCGCGCAGACCTCTGGACTAATGGCACACAAACCAGGCCCTCTTGTTACCAAACCCCAGTGAAGGAAACAACAGCTTCAAGTGTGAAGGATAAGAACGCAGATCGATGATATACTAGCTCGTGTCACATGCCAAAATGATTAACATATGGTAATAACATTAACCACAACAATTACTATATTTGAAATGATGGACTTGGTCTACAATAGGATTGTTATTTAAACGAGTTTTTTGGGGGATAGTATCAAATATATAGATATAGATATACTGTAGATATATATAGGTATATAGACATATATATATATAGATATAGTATCCTTTACTTGAATTCTGAGGAGTGGTTGTCTAGTAGTCCTAGTTTGTTGAGTTCTTCGTCGATGACAGTCATGATGTGAAGAGGGACGATCCGGTCCTTAAGTCTCTCCCTGAACTTCTCTTCGATGGCGTCCTTGTCCTCCTTCTCTAAACCCAGCTCCTGGAAAACACCGTCCACACAGTCATCTGTGATCATAACCTGTCATTTCACCTGTCGAGCCTCTCGTGTTTCTAACGTGTGTACTGTAGACTGTGTTCATTAAAGAGGTGAGAACATGGAAACGGCCCAGTCCTCGTGTTCTGCTTAATTATGTTCGCCTCAGTTTGACCAAGTTATTCAACTGCAAGTAGGAGTAGGAGCATGCTACTTCTAACAGCATGTGGAACATAGAGTCACGGTCACATTTGTCATCACATACACAAATGTTGAACACAAGTACCTTCTTAATAATCTTCAGCTGCTCCTGTAACAGATATTTCCTGTGGGTTTGTTTGATCTTCTCCTCTACCTGAAAACATGAAGAAAGGTTGTTGTGCACATTATAACAAATGACTTGCATATGGAGGCACCTTCACGACCAGATCCTAATAACAACAGTATATGAAGATAGCAGCGCATCAATAACTGAGTGTGACGGGCGTACTGACCTCTCTCCCCAGCCGCTGTTGCAGTTTACTAAGTTCGTATTCCTTCTTCAGCAAAGACAGGGCCTTGTACAAGCGCTTAGGAATCTAGCAACAAGGACATCACATCAACAACATTAGTGTACAAGCGCTTAGGAATCTGGCAACAAGGACATCACATCAACAACATTAGTGTATGTGTACGGTTGAAGGGTACAGGGCACGTTTTTGTTACAGCCTGAGTTATAGCGTAAAAGTTTAACTGTCTATTGGCTAAATCAGCTGGAAGATATTGTCAGGTGGAGGTTATTGGGCAGTACTTGACCTCTTTTGAAAACAGTCCAACTACCAGATGCAGGAAAACACATATTTGGCGGCATCTAGTGGTCAAAGTGTCCAGTCACGTTCCGCGACCGTCTCTCACTGAATCTGGACGTCACTTAGACTTCGATGCATGTTTAGTTATAACCCTAACTTAGAATTTATGACGAGATCCAAGTATTTAATTTTGAGTGACCTTGTGTGACCTTAAACTTAATAATTGATTATGAAATAGCGCAGGTTCAATATTGTGTATATTACGTTAGTCTCCTCCAGAATGTCCTGAAGTTCGCTCGACTCTGCCCCGGTCAGCGCTGCTCCCATGTCACTGAGGTAGATGGGGTTGTCGACCACCCGCTGGCCTGCTTGCATCATCTGGAGGACTGACTCCCTAAGAGACAGTCACAAGTGAAGTAACGTAAGCACCCTGGAGACACACGGGTGTCCCGCTGGATTACTAGCGCCACTGCAAAAATGTTTTTTTTTACTATATTCAAACATCCCTTTAACTTCAATGTTTTAATGTGGTTGTTTTATTATCTATTATATTTGTTTACTGTATCTTTTGTCCGATGTATTCTTTTTAAAGAGTACTGGGACCGTGTTGCATGGTGATTCTGCACTTTAAATAAAGATTGATTGAAGAAATCGCTTGGCTGTTTGACTGACTGAACTCACCTATACAGAGGGTTTAGAGCAATGATGTCACGGATGGTCTTCACTATTTCTGCTGTCAATGCCTGGAAAAGACGGACAAAAACTTGTCTTTACAGTGATTATCCAACCTGGAAATATGAGCCAGTCTACTCAACAGTGTGCCTATAAACATACCTTGACCTCCTCTGTGACAGTGAACTGGTCGTGATTAATGTTCTCCACCTCCACCATAAGGATGTCTGAAGAGGACACCGCCTCTACAACCGGGGTCATGTCTGCACCGGAGATCTAAGAGAGGATGAAGCACCCCCAACCCAGATATCGCCCCAGAAGAAATACATTGTTAAACGTATTTTAAAGGAGGGATGCATGGAACTGTATATTTTGATGAATTGTTCAGCCCTACTCTCTTCATGAAATCTCCTCCCACTCACCTTCGCCTCCAGGTGTTTATTATTAGTTGTTCAGCCCTACTCTCTTCATGAAATCTCCTCCCACTCACCTTCGCCTCCAGGTGTTCTGCGACGCTACTAGCCGCATCCTTGCGACTACGTTTAGGTTTGCGCTTCGGCGTGGGTTTGGGATGTGATTCGCCGTCCGCCTCCGACTCTGACGCTGTAAGTGATGTCACGGGCTCCTCGGGTTCCATGTCGAGCTGTCGTGTGATGCGGATCCTGCCAGAAAAGAGTGTGAGGAAATAACAGGTAACCATGGTGATAATAACTACAGTTGAAATATCTCCAACTCAGACGCTTTTGTCTATGTGGTCTTTATGCCAGCTGCGTGTGTATGATACAGCAGAAGCAGAAATCACGTCGTATGGATCGAGAAGTGACAGGCTGCATATATTGACCAGAGGCGGGCTAATTGTTCATTTATATATTCTGTCGTTGGTAATTATTTATTAGGAACAACCCCTTGAGATGTATCATCTTGTCTTGAAGAGGTCCTCAACACAGTAATACGACATAAGAACAATTATACAAAACATTTAACAGAAAAACTAAAATAACAAAATAATTAAAACAATACCAAATGAGACAAAAAACAAACAAACCAAAACAAAGAACAAAAAAAACAATAAATATCAAATAATAAGACATACAAAATCAGCAGATCGTTTACATATGGACGATGGTTGGGACCGTCTGGACTGTAGGTCACACCTAGCAACACAACGACCTTTGGGCAAAGACTCAGCTTGACTCTAACTTGACCCCCACAGACCTTCACCTTTGACCTGCAAGCTGCTCAACCCAAGGCATTCCTGGATGCTTAACAACGCGCTTGGAGGCTCAGTGAGCCACCTAGTGGTAGATAGTTGAATGACGACCCATAACTTTTTGGCATTTATTTATTTACCAAGACTTTTATCAACTTTATCAAGACTTTGTATTAGCAGACTTTGAGATGTGTTATTCAGCGCTTGTCATTTATTTACAATATATTCATACCAAAAAAAGAAAACGAATGAATTGTCCATATACAGGGGGTTCGTTTAAATACTGGCAAATTCTACCTAATTTAGGCCTACCTTTTGTTCTGACAGCAATGATATCCTTACATAATGGTTTCATTAGATAACATTTAGTTAGTTAGAATGTCATACCTGCGATGTCCCATAACGATCATTCTCAATTTGTCGCCCAGGTCCTGCATCTCATGAATCTGAACAAATGTCCCAGTAGAGTATATAGCGTCTAGAGAATCCACCACATCTGACTGATTACTGGAAAGAAACAGAGACACAGACAGAGACATTGGGTGGGGTCGCGAGAGGGAGTGAGGTCAACGATAAAGAGGCTGGCTGTCAATTGACAATTCAGCCAATTTAAAATAAAACAGTGCCAGTTGGTTTTAGGCCAGGTGATGCAAGCCTGCTTCAAGCCTCTCAGAGCAGTAGGTTTAACCAATTACAGTTTTACAGAAGGGCTGTCCAATGCACTAATATGATTACAGTGGATATAAATGTACATAACTATGTCAACTATAATTTGTAATGTAATTATATCAACTAATCGTATACATGTAACAATACGTCAGAGTCTTACTTATCGTCCCTCTTTAGAAAGACTCCAACATATGGCTGAGCTAGTCGAACTTTCCTCTTCAACAGCTCCATCAACGCGGTGTTCTTTACCTAACAGAAAGACATCCAGCTAAAACAAAAATACACGTATGACCCACAAACAGGGCTCAGTGTTTCCCCTAAGATTGTGTGATCAGTGAGTCCAGTAGGGCTCTGGGCGTATGCATCGGGAGCACCTGATGCATCGGGTGTATTTACAGTCAATAAGGGAACATATAATGAACCTATGGGATCTTTTAAGCCCATATGTGCCTCCTGTATGACCACTATGAACACAAGTCGCTATGGAGTCATCCTCTGTTAGGATGGCAGGGGACGAAATGACACTGGGTCTTTATAACCACTTTCCAATGTCGAAAGGGTTATTTCAAAGTGTCCACTGGACTGACGCATGGGTCCTCATGAAAAACGCACTTTATTACCAATCCATCCTGGGTTGTGTGCGCTCTAACCATGGACGTAAACAACCATGGATGTATTGGTAAAAGTATCAGTGCGTTTTTCATGCGGACACATGCGTCAGTACAGTGGGCACTTTGAAATAACCCATTCGACATTGAAAGTGGTTAAAAAGTTAAAAAGACCAGTGCGGTGGCGACAGAGTGACTCCACGGCGACTTGTGTCCAGACACACGGAGCGCAGGACGCATATGGGGCTACAGGGTATGACATGGCAGTATTTATTTTGTATTATTAGTATTATGTTACTGGGGTCACACTGGCACAGGATCATTACGCAACTACTGGCGAAGTATTCCTACCTCGATGATTTTGATGAATCGAGGAAACACGGGATTCCTGCTGACAGCGATCAGGGGGACATTAGGAAACACGTCGGGCACCATCATGGGCGTGAGAGCCGTCATCTGTGGCTCACTGTACGGCATGCCCCCGTCCCCCCCGGAGTTCTCTCCCCCGGAGCCCTCCGCGCCGTCCTCCCCGGAGAAGGCGGACGCGCCGGCCCGGTTCCCATACGCCCTGCTTGGGACGACGAGCGGACGCACACCGGACGTCCAGACGTCCTGCTGTCCCCCACTTAATACACTCAATACACGGCAGACACGCGTCCGACGGCCCGGTGCTGTCATCACCGACCTGGTGAACCCGATGTTACCGAGGCAGTCGTTGAGTAACGTGCCCTCCACGGTGGTGAAGCACGTCGCCGGGGAGCGGCTCAGTTTGGACAGGGTGCTGAAGGTTCGGTACATGTTCGGCCAGGTGAGGAGCGTTCGGGAGTTCTTGTGCAGCTGTCTGTAAGACCCAAACATCCTCATGCATGCGGCCATGTTGCAATCGGTTGCATTTGGATGATCGCTTTCTGGCCGCTGCTGCTCTGACGCACGATAGTGACGCATGGGTGGCAAAGCGATTTCCGGCGCGGTTTGATGACGCCGTGGGTAAACACGCTGCCTGGGTGCTATTTCAAGTAGAAGATTGGGAATATCTATCGCACCCTGAACATGTGATCGATCAGGGAATGGCCCAAGCCGTCATTGCTATTTTGGTGCTTTTATTGGTTGGAGCCTCTTCAGCGCAACTGCGTCACCGTGGAAAGGCCCTGTGAAGAGACTGAAGCCATCTCAAGTTCAAGTTGTTTTTATTTGTCACATACATACACGGGGTGTGCAGTGAAATGAAAGTGGCAATGCTCAACAGAAATGTGCAAAGGGCAACAAGTTTTCACTATTTACATTATAAAATAAAATAACACAATATTTACAGCACAATATTTACAGTAAGAGTAAGAGCACTAACAGAATATAAGTATAAGGAAAAGTATGTATGTATATATGATATAAATTATGTGTAGGCGTTACCTAAGTGTGTGTCTGTGTGTGTATGTGTGTGCATAAGAGGGGGAGTGTGTGGGTCTAGGTGGGGGCCCTGGTGAGGTCAGAGTTCACAGTCCTGATGGCCTCCGGGAAGAAACTCCGTCTCAGTCTCTCTGTTTTAGCAGCGTGACTACGGAGGCGCTTGCCTGACCGCAGCAGCTGGAACAGTCCGTTGTTGGGGTGGTGAGGATCCTTCATGATCCTGCAGGCTCTGGTTCTGCACCTCCTGGTGTATAAGTCCTGCAGGGTGGGGAGTGTAGTTCCAATAGTGCGTTCAGCTGAACGCACTACTCTCTGCAGGGCCTTCTTATCCTGAGCGGTGCTGTTGCCGAACCAGGCAGTGAAGCTTCCTGTCAGGATGCTCTCTACAGCTCCAGAGTAGAAGGACTGAAGGATCTTCCGGGAGACTTTGAATTTCCTCAGCTGCCTGAGGTGGTAAAGGCGCTGCCTTGCCTTCCTCACCAGAGTGTCTGTATGTGTGGACCATGTGAGATCCTCGGTGATCTGGTTATTTTATTGGTAAAACGTGTGTTATAGGCCTAAGAGTAGGCCTCTATTCATCTAGGGGCCACACGACAGCGGACAGTGCCTAGTTGTCCTAAAGTAGACCAGAGTGTGTGCACACACACACGTCAGTGTGATGTTTTATCAACGCAACCCTCTTTCCAGGGCCATGTTTTTATTTTTCCATTTACAGTTGATGTTATTGGTAACGGTTGTCTGATAGTAGTGTTCATTACAATATTACTATAGTACTATTTATATAATATATAATATTATTAATAATAATATATAATTATATTATATTATAATAATAATATTAATATAATAATAATAATACTGTACTGTGCAAGTATTATAATATATTAATATATTATATATTATATAATTATATATTAAACACACACACAGAGTTTACAATAAATGAAGAAAACAGAGGCTATATAAATTATAACACATTTATTCGAGTCAGTCTAGATATGATATGGGTATGGTGACAGTGGTCATTTACAGACACTCACATGAAACACATACATGACACAATTTCTAAAATAAAAAGGGGTTAAATACGTTATTAAGAAAAAGTTGCAAAGCACGTTAGAAAAAGAATACTAAATAACAATAGGTATTCACAGATACTATACTCTGAATACCTAATAAGATAGGTGCATGAATGCACTTCTCAATGGTGCAGAAACTCAGGCAGGCAGCAGAGAGGGAGGGGACATTTATTTGTTGTTTATCTTCAACACTTGGCAGGGAAAGACAACTCTGTGTCTGCTGCCTCTCCCGCTCCATCACTGGCTTTTTTTCCTGTATGTATTTCACAAAGTCTGGGCGTCTCACTCCACGGCTTACCACCCGCAGGCCGACGACCTGTGTGAGCACTTTCACCGCTCCATGAAGGCAGCCCTTAAAGCCCCAGGGCAACAACAAGACAGACTGCCGTGGTGATCCTGGGACTAACTAGTTCATGGCCGGCCCCTCCAGGTCCCTACTGTTCCCTGGTCTGCGCAACAAGGTATTCACAAGGCCACAACTTCCTCCGCAAGGCCGCACCAGGGTCTGGCTCGGGTGCACATCCCTCCCGAGCTGCAGGCGATGGAGTCTTTATCTGCCACTACACCGGCCTGGGCCCACTTCAGCCACCCTACAACAGTCCGTTTCATTACAAAATCTATTTAAATTGTATTACATTGCATCATATTAATTTGAGGAAAAAAAAACATTTGCCCATTTCCTAGTAACGAGACGTATGTTTGGTATATTAAGTTGAGGACGGTTAACGGTGGGGTGCACATTTGTTTGAATTAGATTAAACTAATTTTTACACTACGTTGCATAATGATACATAAGGCGTCCACATGGGCCTTAAGAGGATTGTTTTTCTTTCCCTGAGTGAAGGATTTATATTCTCGTTCTAGAATCTAGACCAACCATGTGCAAAAATTGAGGCTTTGCCAACATAACTCATAATTATGGTGGTCCTCTCCATCCATGACCCCACATGCCTTGTGAATTAGCATGCAAATGTCAGTAAATATACAATGGCTGTTGTGAGTGTAACTTTTTCATCTTCATTTCCTGTACACGTCAGAATTGTACCACATATTGTGGGCCGAGTAGGCCTTAAAGTTCTTACATGTTATTATTATGCAGGTGCAACAAGTTGAAAAGCAATGTGTGTCTTTAAACCATTTAATAAATAAATGATTTGTTTTTACCAACGTTACTTATCAGATTAATTTAATTAATTAATTAAAATGAATAAAAAAAGATTCAGAAAAGCCAGCTTTAGTGTTTGACATTATTGACGATGTAGTTTCTCAACCAAATCACCTTTTTATCATTACTACCACACATTTTACCATGTGGTCCGATTGCATTGATTTAGTCTGATTCACAAGACTATTAAAAGTATTTTCTATCTTCATAGCCTTCATTATGTCACCGTCTCACAAAGTCATATCATGTGAGTTGACCTTTGTGAGGAACACTATATGTTCATTTAGCATTGGATTTGATTCCAGGCGACTGCCATTTTGCCCTTAAGCCATCCATCTTTTAACCCCAATGCAATGACAATCCAAGGTACGGTGGACCTATAGTGAACCTATTACATGATTGCTAACCTGTGGAGATTCAACCCCAGATCATGACAGACATTGTCCATGTGCAAGGAGTTTACTACCTAAACAGTAGTTCCAAACTCCATGTCATCCATTTCCTTATTATCTCCATCATCCTCACTCAGAGAGAAATCCTTATGATTTGAGATAACTTTGCTGTAATCAGTTGTCCCCTCTGCTTGCATAGGGAATTTCCTTCGTTCACCTCCTCTTGTGTCTGCTTCTCCCACTGCTACTCCCCCTGTTTCCTTGGTTGCTCCGATGGCTGCATTCAAATTGCTGTTCAGCCCAGCTGCCCTAGCTACAGGCTCCTTCCTTTCAGCCTCAGCCATCAGGGCAAGCATGCAGTCCAGAGTCGGCCTGCTCTCGCAAATGCTGTCCAGGAGGTGGCAACGGTGCTGTAGCTGGACTACCAGGCGCTCTCTCTGCTTTAACGCCAGTTGGTAATGTTGGATGGTTTCTTCACTTTTGCAGAGTTTCTTGTAGAGAAACGTGATTTCCCTGAGACACAGAAGAGAGGGCATTAATTCTGCTCGTGTCATCATTAAAAGAAGAGGACTGCTCACACACACTGACACATATCTTGTCCAATGCATCCAATGCATCTATTTGGAGCTAAATAATAAGCTACATTATACTTCCAATGCCACGTTGTCCTCACCTCTCCTTGGTCTCTGCTATCTCCCGAGTCGCAGCTCTCATGTGCTCATCCTTGCGGATGAGACTTTCGGCCTGCTCTCTCACGGTGTCCTCCGCCGTTTGGAGCCGAGCCTCCAGCTCCGCGACGCGCTGGTGAAGCGCAGCGAGGTGGGCATTTGCTTCTCTAATTTGCACCGAAGACGGGGAATACATGTCTGGTGGTAGAACTTTGTATCAAAACCGCTCTGAATAAGTTGCATGTAAATTAAACATTGCAATTGGCGGACGCCGATGCTCATCGATGGTTGTTATTATTACCTTTATCCCTGGTCCGTTGTTGTTGTTGCTGTTCACTTCGAGGCTACTACTAGGCTTTCTACCGAAGTCCTCCAAAAGTTTACAAACTAGGCCACACAAGCATCATGAGCCGTGCAGAAGCGACTGGTGCTGAGGTGTTGTTACTTAACATATTTCTTCATGTGTTATTACCATCCATGTGGACTCCCCGCAGCGATCCCCGTGGCGCACGGACGATCACTGTTCACACTCGAGATGAAACACTACTTTACAACAACCATCTACTTTGTACAATTCACTGGTTGCTTTCCGAGCAGATTAAGTTAAGGCGGACTGCTGTCAGTGTGTTGTAGCGTGTAGACTATAAGACAGGTAGACTATAAGACAGGTAGACTATAAGACAGGTAGACTATAAGACAGGTAGACTATAAGACAGGTAGACGTGTGGGCTTCAGTCCTCAACAGGCAGCTTACCTGTGGAACACACCGGAAACGCTCACAAGAACATACATGTAGAAAGACAACGCAAACAACACATGCATGCCTTATTGTTATTATGGCAATAACATTCTTATAATAATAATAATTATCATAATAATATTAATATAAATAATAGTTATTAGTATTAATGACAATAGTGTAACATTTGAAACACGTCATCTGATTTAATCTGAATATATACCTAACAGCTGGTTGTTGTTTTTTGTAGCCTTTACGTTTAACGTTTATGTTGTTTTAACATTTATTTAAGTTAGGAAGCAAGTTGTTGTGAAAGCCGTCGTCATTGGGGTACGCCGTTATTTGTCAATAAAGTTGTACATATAACCTGTACACGTTCTCGCGAGATCTCAGTGGGTGCTAGCGTATATCCTTGATAGCTTCTCGCGAGATCTCAGTGGGAGCTAGCGTATGTCCTTCATAGCGTCTCCAAAATGGGTTACTGGGATCTGCGAGAGGGCAAGGACTGCATTGAGAAGACATGGATCACCACCAAGACGGCCACGGCTTTGGGTAAATATATCAGCCGCATAGTTTAATAAACATAGTTTAATAAACACTCGGCGTAGCGGGGATGAAAGGTTTCACATCAACCGCTGTGCGTTAATATGCTAGCTAACGACACTAGCATAGCAGCTAATTGTGTTAGCAGCGGCTGCTTCTGCTGCAGCGTTTCACTCCCACAACATGTTGAGATCATCTTCATACTCCCAAGAGATAATCATGTAAACATGACATGTCAGGGACCAGTAGCCTTTGAGTATATGACTTGACATAGCCTTACTCTGCTTCGAGGAAACCCAAACCCTAACAACTTATTTGAGATGAGATGCCCAGTGATGTAGTGTGATACTGATGTAGTGTGATACTGATGTAGTGTGATACTGATGTAGTGTGATACTGATGTAGTGTGATACATGGTAGTGTGTTACTGATGTAGTGTGATACTGATGTAGTGTGTTACTGATGTAGTGTGATACTGATGTAGTGTGATACTGATGTAGTGTGATACTGATGTAGTGTGATACATGGTAGTGTGTTACTGATGTAGTGTGATACTGATGTAGTGTGTTACTGATGTAGTGTGATACATGGTAGTGTGTTACTGATGTAGTGTGATACATGTAGTGTGTTACTGATGTAGTGTGATACTGATGGTAGTGTGTTACTGATGTAGTGTGATACATGGTAGTGTGTTACTGATGTAGTGTGATACATGGTAGTGCTATACATGGTAGTGCTATGGATCCAAATCTCGACTGAAATGCACAGTTTTCAATGTTTAACCCCATAGTGGTCAACAATACGTGTTCATTTGGATACAATGTTCCGCATATCCTGCTAAGAGGACTCCCAATTTCCGTGGCCGTACATAGTAAAAACACATTACATGTATACCAGCAGCTTTAAGACAGTGTTGCTTGTGTGCTTCAGGACTAGTGGGTTCTGCCTATCACATTGTGGCCTACCAGCCGGATTCTGCAGCGGCTGCCATCCATAGAGCCACCAATGCAACAGTTTCCATGGGTAAGTCATCTCTCTGTATTCTGTGTTCTGTACAGCTCAGCAGCCCATGTCACATACGATGGTAGTACACATTGTACTACTTTGCAAAGAGCAGAAGACATTACCATAGAAAGACCATTGGGTAAAGAGTGGCACATCCAGCCTAATCCAGATAGTAGTAGTAGTAGTAGTAGTAGTAGTAGTAGTACTACTACTACTACTACTACTACTACTACTACTACTACTACTACTTCTTTTCAGCTCAGGATTTGTCACCAAAAACACAGGAAATGTGATCTTACTTTGCTTGTGTTTGTCTCCCATTTCTACATCATCATCATTATTTACTACAGCTGCAATGGGAGCCATCTTTGGTATAACGACGTGTCTCAGTGCTCACGTCAGTGATTCTCCGGAGCACCCCTTGAACTACTTTGTCGGAGGCTGTGCCTCCGGTGTGTTCCTTGGAGCCAAGAGTAAGTATTCACACTAGAAAGCAAGAATAATACTATGCAGGAACCCCCCCGTAATGGGACGGTCGCCTGGCATCGGGCCTCATAAACCTTCTCATCCCAGGAGCCAATGAGTGTGTCTGTTAGGACCGCTTCTGAGCAACTTGCAGGTTATAGAGAAGGAAAAGAAGAGTTGTGTTGTGTTTTGACCGGTGTGCGTGTCTCTGTTCCAGCACACAGTATCATGACGGGTGCATCAGCCTGTATTGCTCTCGGGGGGCTGGCCTTCTTTACCAAGATTGGACATAAGGAGGGCTGGAAGATATCTACACCACCGGTAGTCTGAAGAGGAAGTGTGAGGAGAAATGTAAATTGTTAAATATTGATTAATTTTAAATGTATCATGAAATATCAAAACAAATGTCTTGCGTCCTTTTTTTCAATGTGGGAAATCTGTTTTTAGTGGGAAATCTGTTTTTAGGGTGTTCAATGTGTTATATTCATCATATTTATCATGTCTAAATGGCATGTATCATTTTACATTTAAATGTTCTGTGCATGGCTGGTAATTCTGTTCACAATTTGGTTGAGCATCTTCAGGAAAAAAATCAACAGGAGTTCAGCATTAATGCAAGTATCCACAACATTTGCTTTCCGTGAAGGCGCTGTAGTTCACAAGGCACGTCACTATAGTGCACAAGGCACGTCACTGTAGTGCACAATTTTGTTAACTTATAAAATACATCCACAACTTACTATTCTTGGACAAAATGTGTGACTTGAAGTAGGAAACTCACTCTGGTCCTCAAATTTCGAGTAAGCCAGGTTTACATTGTCCAATCAGATGCAAGAAGGGAAACCATATGTTACCAAATCAGTGATGGTGACTATCCTTTCATTTAATTGGCTGTTAGTTGTATTATTGCATGTTACCATGCTGGGTACCACCCTGGCCTTGAAGGTATCCTGCTATGATACCTAATGTTCACAATTAACTACTTTGTAAGTGTAACTTTACGACTCCTGCTGTTAACGCATGGCCACATACAGAAGTACCTGCTTTTAGCATCTGACAGCTCAAGAGGACTAAACCACTTGACTGTCTAGAAAACTGGATTGGCATCAAGGACAATGCCGTTAGGCAGTTTGACTCATTATTCAGAAACGCAATGAATCATCCTTGCATTGCTATGCGGATGACACAATGATATAACTTCCCCTCACCCTCCTTGACATGGACGTCATAGGCTAACCCCACCAAGAGACCGGCTCTAACCAACATGCAAGCATCTCCACCGCAGCATGCTGCAGATTCCAAGCAAAAACATGCACACGTTAATCTCAGTCGATCATTGCATAAGATATTGTGTTTTATTCTTTAGTCAAGTTACACCATTTAATGTAATTCATTTGTACACACATTCCAGACATCAATACTTGCATGTCCTTTGCAAAGACTGCAGGACATTGTTAACAGAATACCTTGATACGTCTCTAACTTCCACATACAAACTCTTGCCTTTTGGTAACTTTAGCCTGGGGAACAATCCAAATCAGTCAGATGTGAAATCATGTTCCCTTTATAAAGCTTTACCAATCCTTGCTCTTTAAATGTTCAGTGTTTTTCTCCTTCTGTTCATCTCACTTTCCATCCCCCTTCATTTGAATCTCTGTAACAAGACATACTTGTGTAGTAACAATCAACTTTCATTTCTCCTCAGCACAACCACTCCACCGTACTTGTATCACCCTGTCAGTGATGGTTATAATGATAAATGTAGCTACAGATGACCTGAAGAACACAAACGGCTACCGAACTCAGCAGAATCCAGCCTAGGTACAAAACAAGCAGTTGCAACTTGTTGATCACTAATATCAAAACCCCACAAGGCTAGTATCTTTGGATTGCTGGCTGGTTGGTTTAGGTACTCATCTCTTTCTGATCTGGTGGGATAATGGTGGTAATTCATCACCCAGAACATAGTGGCTAAGGCACCACAACACTCCAATAAACATTTCTCTGCAAAAAATACAAATAAAGCAAAACAAGGAAATCTTGTTCAACAGGCCCATATGCTGCACAAACAAAATCATAAAAACATGGAAGAAAACGAGCATCGATGAGTTAACATAGTCCTTGGCATTAATAATACACATATTACCTAATGTAGAAAATACAATTATCTGTGACAGGGTTTCAAAGACTTTAAAGTTGGCTGATAATCTAACTAATAATAATGTCATGCAACGAAGAAACAAGTGTATTCCATTCAATGTGTTAACTGTAATATATCACATCTTCCAGTTTAACTGGCATACTGCTTCATGTCCACTGAAGAATAATGTATGCTAGAAGAGTGTCTTCTTGCGTCTTTGTAACTTAGAATATTGTATTTATTCACCTAAATTACCCCCCGGTTGCAAGCTGGACATTGAGGCAAGACTATGTCGGAGGCAGTGTTGAACGTGTATACTTATCTCCTCACATTCAACATCTTAATGTTAGACAGGGAAAGGCAGATGTCATCCTAACCCACAAAGACATTTGTTATAATTGGTGTGCATCCCTTTTGTAGTAGTATTACAGTAAATGCATGATTGCCAACCTTCAATAAGCTGAAAAAGACAAGCCCTCGCCGACTTGCCCTTAGGACTTCCCCTTGTGGAAAGCCATCTTGGAGGACATGCTCCTATGGCTGTTTGGGATATTCCACGGTGCATCTTATTGGGTGGGCAGTGACAGCTGAAAGATAGTGTGTGTGGAGGAGGGATTGGCATGCAGTCCTGCCCCAGTGTCCAGCATGCATCGAAGAGCTCAATGTATGTTAGGGATGTGAAAACAAACTGAATGCGTCTTTGGAAAGAAATTGACAGACAGGGTTAAGAAACAACCTCTATAAAAAAAAAGAAGAACAAAATTAACTTGATAAGAGTTTGATAAATAATACATACACAATCTAGTGTAGAGCAGTTTATGGCCTCTCATTCTTGGGATCAGGGTAAAAAAAACAGGCCCCACTGTGTCTGCAGCCGTGGAAGGCCAAGGAACAGCTAACCCACTGGCTTATTAGTAGATTAGAGATGGGCTGGAAACATGTTTTCAAAGATATAATGGATATTGCTCTACAGGCAGCATTGGCAAAACAAGTCAATTTGATAATCCAATTTCACAACAAGGTAATATTAATAATACACAGAATACTGTAGAAAGGAGTATAAAAGAGTATAAAGTGTAGATTCAACAACACAACCATTTCTTGTTCACATGGCCTTATCAATACATCATTGTCTCTATAGTCCCGGTAATATAGATAGGATCCATCATTTAAAACATCAGCAGAAAGATAACAAAAAGGCCAGAAATACAAACAGGTAATAAAAAAGAAATCTCAAGAAATGTGTTTTGTTACACTTGGGCATCATGCAAAGCTTAAGAAACGCAATTCCCCATGAGCCAATGAATGGCAGATGTAGGAATCCGTTTAATTTCATTTTACCTATGTGGGTGTCAGATGTGTGTAGGCTTTTTTACTCATCTGTAAAATAAATAATAGAATAGGATTCTACAAATTTGATCTGTGAACTACTACAGATGCTACAAATAGGATTGACTACAGATACCTATAATGGTTTTACGATACTCTCTCCTCAACGTCACCCACGGTTTGATGTTTACCAGAATAATGTGGTGAAGTTCAAATAGCATGATTATGAATCACTCAAAAACAGACTCTACTATAGTACACACTTGTGTGTGTGTGCGTGTGTGTGTGTGTGTGCGTGCGTGTGTGTGTGTGTGCACACTCAGTAATACAGGTTTAAAGCCAGGTGAGGAAAGGTTCAGTTTTGCTCAGAACAGACTCCACGTCGTTGAGGATGGGTATGATGTCAGACCCCTCCAGTGTTCCCAGGTCAACGTTGGTTCCTGGGAGTGAATCCAAGAAGTCTGCAAAGCGACCCGGCTGCCCACCAGGTGCACTCAGACTTCCCTGGACTAGGGCTTCACCTGGAGGACGACGACGGAGGTTTCGCATAAGAACATACATATTACATACGTATGACAAACATGTGTACAGGAAACAACAGCAAGTGTGCCTGTGTGTACCCTTACCGGTGTCCATCTCCTCCATATTGTTGAGGAAGTCTTCCGGTGTGGAGGGAATACTGTAGCAGCCCAGTCCCAGTCCACTGTCACTGCTCTGCTCCCTCGAGTGGTGGAAGTGGCCACTGACAGGACAGAGACAAATGCAGAAAGTCAGACTCTGGAGCTACTAGACATACCAGCGGCCAGCCACTAGCAGCAATGTTGTTTTATCGTAAATGCCAGAGTTTGACTGTCTCTTTAGAGCAGTGGCAAACACAATAAGACGTGGAAGCCTGGTCAACATTAAACAGGGGCTGCATGACTGTTGCTGGCTGGTTTGTTTAGAAATAAAGAAGTAGAAGTGTGCACGGTTGATCAACGGGAAGAATCTCTTGGCCCTTCTGCACCATGTTAGGTTCACTACATTGCACCATGTTAGGTTCACTACACTGCACCATGTTAGGTTCACTACACTGTTATCCTGATCCGATAAGATAGCAGCAGATAACAGATTTGATTAGCAACTATATAACCATTCAATTAATCTTAATGTCATACACCCATACGGTTGAAATTTGAAGGTGAGCATGCACACAATACGAGATTTCCTTGAAAAAGCTGTATATACCCACCAGGTGCCTTCCTGGTTAAAAGTAGAAACATATACAACTACAGTCTATAGTGAAGGGATCTCAAACATGTGTTTGCATGGAAAAGACTGATGATGGTCCAGTAGATTTATGTTTAGGACTGAGGGCTGTGGGCAGCTGTCGCTACCTGAGAAAAGGGTCAGAGCCACTTGTGGGCATGTTGTTGTTGTTGTTCTGGCCGGCACCAGCAGAGGGGGGTGCTGAGGCCATACTGTCTGCTTCAGTAGGAAGCTGCTGGCACAGCGCCACCTCCTAAGAGGAAAAGGAGAGGTGAGGAAAGAAGAAGACAGGTGTCATTGAAATGATTTTTTTTCCCGCAACCAACAAATGAATAATACAGATTGATATTATGATGACCAACGTGTCACAGTGATTCATTTAATCTAACAAACATGCACCCACTAATAACTTTCAACAACGTAATGTTTATCATATAGTTGGTATCAGGGTATGGCCCGGCACAAATTACATTACAATAATCATCAATCAAGTGTAGTATGGCTAAGCAGCTTCATGTGTGAGTAGAAAGTAAAAGAGGATATGACTACTTTGGCATGTGTCACCTGTCTCAGGAGCTCTTCCTGCCGTCTCTGGATCCTCTCCCTCTCCAGCTGGATTCTCTGGAGCCTCATCTTCTGCTGCTGGTTCACACTGATGGCACCTACGCAGCACGGAAACAACAGGGATTGTGGGAAGTGCTGAACTACATCCAATAACGGCATTTGTGTGTTTTCACTTTTGAACGGGCGCCATACCGATACATACAAGCTAATTATCACATAACGGCACCTATTTAACATAAGAAAACACACACATCACAAAATGTCCGCATGCACTGCACACATTTACATTCGGCGTCAAACTTAACACAGACAACAAGTAGCTGGACTTACCTTTGACGCCACCCAAGCCGCTCCCCAGGGGTCCCGGCAGGTTCATGATGCCCCCAGAGCTTAGCTGCTGCTGCTGGGCCAGGCCCCCTGCTGAGCTCAGGGCCGGTACCTGCTGGGTCTGCATCTGTTGTGGGAGCTGGTGGTGATGGTGCTGCTGATGCTGCTGATGCTGCTGCTGCTGCTGCATCACTAGAAACACAAACGCACGGTCTTCACCGGAGGTACGCTGTAAGCGGAACGACCAAGTGTACCCATGCGAGTATGTATTCTGATATATGCAGCGGTTTTGATAAAACTACAAGGTCATTTGAACCGTCACCAGGTTCACTCAGTAGTATGAGTGAGTGTATGGAGACACTTTATGTCAAGTTGTGAATGGGGGATTACTCTTAAGTCGCACTACTAACCCGTTCTTCCAGTAGTAGTAAATAAATATATACATTCATCATTGTTTTATTTGATTTGTTTCTGTTTGTTCTCGTTCTTATGGCCGGATGGTACTGGTACCGGTACCGGTACCGGTGGTTGGGAACCCCTGCTTTAGGCACTTTGGAGACCAAAGGTTAATCTTCAAGAACACTTGAAGAAAGTGTTGGTGCACCCGAGTATTCAGCAGGTACACCTGGAAATGGTTTAGGCTTTTCTAAAGAGCTCGAAAAGGAGATAAATAACATTTGAGAGTTGGAAGGCCTGCTATTGGAGTTGGTAGTGACCATGGATGCATGACCCAACTGGTTTCAGTTGGGTCAGAATAAAATAACAAAAATTATTATTATTATTATTATTATTATTGAGTTGTTATTAAGTGGGACAGCCAAAACTCACAATGGCCCAAGCATTAGTGCATTAGTCACCATTAGTCACCAGTCACCAGCACTGAACTCCAAGAGTAGAAAAACTCAACACAACTACAACACAACTGATGTCATCAGTCTCCACGGGTCTCCAAGACATATCCTCTTAAGGAAAATCTTCAGAAGGGAACCCCTGAAGTGTCCTTCACATCATCAGTGTAAGACTGGCTGGCTGTCATTCAGTTTCTATGAGGCAAGCCTCCGGTTTTCCACCTTGCTGCTGTGCTCAAAGTTCAACATTTCAACTTTGACCCTGTTATACTTCAGTCAAATGAATTTCCATAACATATTGCACATCTGTATATCAGTTTTGAAGAGCAATAAAATGAATCGCTCAAAACATCATTACACGCTTAACACGTGGTTTCGCAAGTTTGAAAAGTAGCCGGTGTTTACCGAAAACAATAACGTTGAGTGAATGTACATGATATGTTAGCCAGGCTACAGAGTGTGTGTGTGTGTGTGTGTGTACCCAGGTTTGGCTGAGACAGGACCAGGCTGCGTTGTGGTGGAGCGAGGCTGTTGCTCTGGGCGTTGTGGTGCAGGGACATCGCGGCCATGTTGGGAGCCATGGATTTTCTGGGATCAATCCATGTTGTGATCTTCTCCATGTGACTGGAGGAGAGCAGAGGGAGGATATGTTACTTTAGAAGGCCTTAGTTTGACAAACACAACAACAACAACAACAACAAACAGACAAACATGGAAGGATTAGTATTCGTCATAATGAACACAATAAACACAAAGAGAGACACGTTGAATAGAAGTCTGCAGACGGGACCCTCACATCACGGTCCGACCTCCACGTCAAGGAGAAAGGAGGACAATGTATAAAAACAGACACACACTATGTGGTATTAGCTTATAGGTTATAGGGCTGTTGTATATAGGTAATGTGTATACATACACATTTACCAGTTTGGACTAAATTAGGTGTATAGGCTACTTTGTCTCTACCACCGAAGTCGGCATGGCGATCAGAGCCATTCAACTTAACTAAATAAGAGTGTAGGCAAATTCAATAATAAACAATATGTTTTAAATACTCACACATGGTCAGGGGTTATTTATTGCATCTCTGCCAGTAACAATATGAATATTCTCCAATATCCACATTGCAGGTGACATTTTAAAATGTGCAAAAAAGAAATACAGTTAAAAGAAATGCTAATTATATTCAAACAGTAGTAAGTATGTATGTTAGACAAAGCAGCAGCTATGTGAGGTGACCATATACATCGGTTTCTGTGTGTGCCTTATGGATGTTAAACGTATGAAAGTCAGGTGAAACCTGATACCCGTGCTAAACTCCAACTCTCCGTTGAACACTCTCCAGCTACTTCCAGAGAAGCTCCAGGAAAACACACTCGTGCTGCTTCATGGCTCTTCCTTCCTTTCTTTATACAACACAGCAATAACTTATTCCAACACTTTTGGTTGAGGAATAACGCTACATGTTGCCCAACTCTTCGAGCCTCCACAAAGCCAGTGGCCGCAACAACTGCTTGTGTGTCGGTCATGAAGCTATACTTAGACTTCCTGACAACAGCTGTTGTCCTTTCCTCCCCCATCACACACACACACACACACACACACACACACACACACACACACACACACACACACACACACACACACACACACACACAGCATGTGCAAGAATTCCACACACCCACACCCAAATACTTGATGCCAATGATATCGGCAGAAAGGGAGAATC
>OOFB01017092.1:91033-115639 GCA_900323305.1 Trachyrincus murrayi | reverse complement strand
GTGACTTCCTGACAACAGCTGTTGTCCTTTCCTCCCCCATCACACACACACACACACACACACACACACACACACACACACACACACACACACACACACAAACACACCACACACACACACACACACACACACACACACACACACACACACACACACACACACACACACACACACACACACACACACACACACACACACACACACACACACACACACACACACACACACACACACACACACACACACACACACACACACACACACACACACACACACAGCATGTGCAAGAATTCCACACACCCACACCCAAATACTTGATGCCAATGATATCGGCAGAAAGGGAGAATCAGAATCTGATTTAGAAGACATTTCACTGAATTCAATCGTCTTGATTTCCTCAGACTTCTGCAGACTCAGAAGAATATCCCATCATTTAGTACACACACTGAAAGTCATTATTTAAGAGCTCTATTAGACACTACCAGTACACACAAGTGTCTTCTTGTGTGTACTGGATGAAACTAGTGTGTCTATGGCCAACACACAACTCTATGGCCAACACACAACTCTATGGTCAAACACACAGCTCTATGGTCAAACACACAGCTCTATGGTCAAACACACAGCTCTATGCAAACACACAACTCTATGGCCAAACACACAACTCTATGGTCAAACACACAACTCTATGGCCAAACACACAACTCTATGGTCAAACACACAACTCTATGGCCAAACACACAACTCTATGGTCAAACACACAACTCTATGGTCAAACACACAACTCTATACATACACTAGTATGAAAGAGTACTTACATCCACTAGTATGAAAGTAAGAATGTAAATGTGAAAACTGCCAAGACATGGGAATTGATGTACCAGGTTAAGGAGGACATGGAGATGTTATAAACACAAGGTTGATCTTACAGAAAGACAAACAGTAGCAATAACTGAAAATTGTAATAAATAGCCAAGATCAGGATCAAGTCAGTTAAAGAAAACCATGTGACTGAACGAACCATTTACAGACCGTTTTATGGAAGCCAGACAGGGTTCAGCAATAGAACAGAAGAATGTGCAAAAATATCTACCAAAAAGCAGTCACAATTTGCGTATTTGTCAATATTAAAGAAATATAGTATACTTTCAATTAGGTGCCTTCCTAATTGGTTTACTGTATTTCATATTTGATTGGTCATAATATTATATTTCATTGGTTACATTGGTATTATTATACACTAATATAGCTATAAATAAGTTTGGCTTTTCGTTATTTATTATCAGTTCATGTTGGGATTAATTTAATGTAGCCCACACTATAGATAATACAGTGGTTAAATAGATGAACTAGTTAACTACTCGTTAGCCATTGGAACTATATTGACTAGTTAATAATATATCAAGGCTTTGCCCTTGCACGCTAGATACCAAGAATAACGAACAAGGAAAACAAGTGTGATGTCAACTTTAGCAGTTAAAAAAAACATCTATGAGATGGCTCATAGATGTCTCATAGATATCTAAAGATAAAAAAATAAAATAACTATTTTGTAAATTGTATAAATTTTTATTTCTATACAAGAACATATCAAATTACAGCTAAATCCATACGAGAGCACATTATTACGTTATTACACGTGTTTGTTTACACCTATATCAGCTGTAAGAACAATAACTGCCATGCTAACACACAGTGCTCCAACATCCTGTAATCCCAGAGGGAGCTTTGATACAGAGGTAGGCTTCAAGACACACAGAGCTCCACCAAGCACTGCTTGATAAAACAGATGTGGACCAGAATATTGGTTTGATTGGTTTTTTTAATGTATATAATAACACTTTCTATACTATATATACGTATATATATCTACGTATATATTTGTGTGTTTGTGCATTTTCTAAGGAAAATAAAAAGGAAAGTTACTCATTTAAGGAATGCATTGTCCCGCTGCATGCATTAGCACACATGCATGCACACATTCCACTCAGTATGAGGCAGACAAAGCTGTCAGTCAGACTGTCAAGTGGCCAATAGCAGGGCAGATCAAACGGGACCTCAGAATGCACCATGCATCACACAGGACACCCTGGTGTCCATGCAGGACACAGGCAGAGTGGGGGGGGGGGGACTCCAATGTTCAGACTGTGCTTTTCCCGCAACATTGTTTTTAACATTTAGCAGTCCACCCCAACCACACACACACACACACACACACACACACACACACACACACACACGACAACAATACACCCACATGATTGCTGCTTACATACAAATTCCACAGCAATGAATAGAGCGAGAGGGAGAGTGAGGCAGAGTATAGGACGTTGAGGATAAAACCTGTGTCCGTTTTTCAACAAATATACGAATGCACAACAGTCGGATGAACTCTGTTGGGTGACTTCTGGTCTGTTTCGAGTCCCACGTGACTGTGGCTCTGTTTTCCAGCACATAGAAGCAACTGTACAACAAAGGTTTCTTGTTGGCAGTGACTTATAATTAACTTCCACGGAGCTGCTCTGAGGCTTCTGCAGAAGACCGGGACTTCAATTTCCTGTCTTTCTGACCGTGTGTGTTTGCGTTTTAGAACTTCGACGTGAACCAAAATTAACCGATTCAAACAAATGTCAGTGGATCGGTGTGCGGCCCCACCCGGGGTCACATGGTTACTCAGACGGGGAGACTCCCACAACCTGCCTCTTGCCTACCGTTAAACGCTCACACCGGAACAGCACGCAACGCGTGGGACAGAACAGAATCACTGAGCCCGCTTCGTGTCCCTCTGTTTGTTTATCCGAAGCCCCTGTTTTGGCGGCTTCATTCTTTTAAAATTATTATTATTATTATTATTATTGTGTTCCATCCATTGTATTCTTTGACATACTGCATGCTCAACGAATGCAATACTTATAATAGTATTTGTTTGCAGTGTTGAATGTATTAAACTTATGAAGTTTTCTTAAGAAGAGATAGGAGCAGAGAAGCAGAAGTTAGCAGAGGGTAGTGTAAGAGAAGAAGGAGGCGAGGTATGTGGTGCCTCTTCTGTAGTGGCCAATAGACTAAACACAAATGAACTGAAGACACACACACACACACACACACACACACACACACACACACACACACACACACACACACACACACACACACACACACACAGAAAATATTGACAGTCTGGCCTAGTTAGTGAATGAGTGTTATGGGAGGAGCCGCTGTGTGAGGGATTCCCTCACTATGTCAACATTCTTTTCTAGGTTCTTATATTAAAAATAAAAATACATTATCCACGTCATTATAAAACCATTATACAATTACATTATAAAATACCGTTGAATCGTATTTATTGATTATATATGAAGTTGTAGGCCTGGTGTCTAATGATTGCCTTTGTGGGCAACAGTTAAACTACTAGTCAACCCTAACCCCCATGATATACACACACACACACACACACACACACACACACACACACACACACACATTAAGATGCCCAAAGACCTGTTGAATCTTCCAGTGCCCTTATCTAACGCACACAAACTTTAAAAAAGATATATATATAATATGTATAAAAACAATACCATCGGTCCTCAGTAACTAGTCCTACTTACTTTAGAAAATACTTCTGGCCATTGCTGGTGTAGGCCATCTCCCAGCCGGGAGGCAGAGGCAGCTCCTCGGCCACATCGAAGGACTGGTGCCGCTGGTGGTGGTGCTGGTGGTGGGTCTGGGAGCCGGGGGGGTTGGCCCCGGGCCCCAGCTGGAGGGAGGCCGGGGACGAGTGGGAGCGGGTGTGGGAGACCTGGAGACAGGGGGGCTGGCAGGTGGAGTCGGTGCTGCTCTGTCGGGAGTGAGAGCCCGAGTCCGGCTCTTTGAAGAACGACTCCGGGAGCATTTTCTTCCTCCACGACGAGGGCTTCGGGTTCATGACAGAGTTGAAGAGGGCCTGCAGCTCAGTGTCCGAGTCCTGGGCGACGTGCACGACCTGCTGCCCCGGCATGAGCTGGTGCGGGCTGGGGTTCATCTCGGTGTAAAACAGTTGGAAAAAGTTAAAAGAAAAACGGGGATCGAGGAAAGGAGAGCAGTGGACGAGGAAAGGAGAGCAGTGGACGAGGAAAGGAGAGCAGTGGATGAGGAAAGGAGAGTAATGGGTGAGGAATGCTGGGACAATAAAGTGTCCCCTCGATGACGACAGAGGAGTTCAGACTGCGGCCTCCGGTCTTGTCAACAGCACCCTCCCGACTTTCTCCACCGACACTCCACTTTGGGAAGGAAAAAAACTTTTTCTTTTTAGTTCAACCCGACCGAAATGAACTTTGAACGATTCGACAAAACGATCCCGGTTTGTAGAAAAGTTCCGAGCGACTATTTAGTTTCCCAGGTCCACAACAAGTCGTGCTTGTTTTTCTCCGCTTGTAGGTCGACGTCCCAGCCCGACGTTGTGAACTGGGGAATGTACTGGGACCGGACGCTCGGGCGGTGCTCATGAATATTCAACAGGGGCGGACTCGGGGTTAATCTATTCAAGTTAGAGTAGAGTTAGAGTAGATTAGAGACGCTCGGGCGGTGCTCATGAATATTCAACAGGGGAGGGCTCGGAGTTAATTTATTCAAGTTAGAGTAAGTTAGAGTAGAGTTAGAGTAGAGTTAGAGTAAGGTAGAGTTAGAGTAAGTTGGAGTAGAGTTAGAGTAGAGTTAGGTGGAGTTAGAGTAAGTTAGAGTAGCGTTAGAGTAAGTTAGAGTTAGAGTAGAGTTAGAGTAAATTAGAGTAGAGTTAGAGTAAGTTAGAGTAGAGTTAGAGTAAGTTAGAGTAGAGTTAGAGTAAGTTAGAGTAGTTAGAGTAGAGTTAGAGTAGAGTTAGAGTAGAGAGTTAGAGTAAGTTAGAGTAGAGTTAGAGTAGAGTAGAGTAGAGTAAGTTAGAGTAGAGTTAGAGTAGAGTAAGTTAGAGTAGAGTTAGAGTAGTTAGAGTAGAGTTAGCATAAGTTAGAGTAGTTGGAGTAGAGTTAGAGTAGAGTTAGAGTAAGTTAGAGTAGAGTTAGAGTAGAGTTAGCATAAGTTAGAGTAGAGTTAGAGTAAGTAAGTTAGAGTAGAGTTAGAGTAGTTAGAGTAGAGTTAGCATAAGTTAGAGTAGTTGGAGTAGAGTTAGAGTAGAGTTAGAGTAAGTTAGAGTAGAGTTAGAGTAGAGTTAGCATAAGTTAGAGTAGAGTTAGAGTAGAGTTACATTTGGTTAAATGATTCAGTAACTAAGAGGACACACACACACACACACACACACACACACAAACTTTTCCTTAAATATATAAAAGTTTCTTAAAACAACTAAGAGTGACAAATATGCAAATATAAAGGAAATCAGGAAGGGGCCATGTCTCTATGGCGACCACAGAGGTCCTCTCTTGACCCCCCCGGGGGGTCCAGATCTTCTCGGTGTCGTTGAGCGCCTTCCATGCGAGCGCTCTTCGTACTTTTATGTCTCTCTCTCTGAGCTCTCCACGCGTGCTCTGAGAGATTTCAAATGGTAGACTCCCTCCACAGTCCACAGTCCACATGCATGTTGTAGGCCATGTGTTCTGTTCTCTTGAGGGGCAGTCCTACCTTATTCCACTCTATCTCCACTCTTGACAGCAGTTCTTGGGCATCTGATAGTAAGGTGATATCGTCCAGGTCAGATAACTGTACTAGGCTGACTCTTCGGGACTTCCTTGGCGTAATGGTGAAGCCCAGGTCTTCATGGCTTTTTCACCTCCTCTATGATTCTTCGTAGAGGGAGAATCTGCAAACCTGTAGTGTGTTTCTCCCGGGATCCATTTTGATTGGGCCTGAGTCTGGGGTCCATGGCCTCCCTTATCCGATCAAGGATAAGCCTGTTGTCGAGTTGGGCCAGGCTACAGGTTAGGCTGATGCCACGGTAGTTGTCGGTCTTTGGTCAGTGTACCTGACGGGGACAAGGATGATGTTGGAGAGGGACCACTGTTCTGGTTTTTCTCCTTTCATTATTGCAGAGTTGCAAATATCCAGGAGGATGTCATCCAGGTCACAGTTTTTCAACACCTCTGCGGGGGACCTTCGTTAGCTCGGCCATGGTGAATGGTCCGCTGAATGGTCCGTCATTGATGTCGAGGTTACTGAGGATGATTCGAATCTCCTGTTCATCGCTCACATTTGGCGGGTTCCCCAGCAGGTTCTTAATGTGGTTGTTCCAATTCTGCACTCAATCTTCAGGAGTCCTGCCCCCAATTTGGCCCTCCTGTGACTTCTTTCTTCACCTCGTTCACGAGACGCCATGCTTCTCCATGTTGCCTCCACCTCACTGATCCGCCGGGCCAGCTCCTCCTCCTCGAGCCGAGAGGTTGGTCTCGGCAGCTTTAATCTTGGTTCGGAGCTCTACTGACATGCTCCTGCCAGACTCTCTGAAGCACTCAGTAACATCCGGATGTTGAGGGATGATGTTGTCTTGATGTTTCCTCTCTTTGGCAGACACGTCATAGCTTCAGTGTTGGCCTCTGTTACTGAAGCGCTGGTAGCATTCTCCTCTCTCTCTCCTGTGGCTGGAAACAAGTCCAGAGCTTGCCTGCACGCTTCTGGAGTGTGGTTAGTGATGAGGCTGTATTCCTGGAGGAGGTCAACCAGATATTGTCCATTCCGGTTGGTGAGGACATGGAATGAGAAGGGCACGTCTTCCAGGCCCACTCGGGCATTGAAGTCTCCGAGTACATCCTCCCTCACAATTGGTAGAATTGGTAGAATTCATTGTTCCTTCAACGATGGAGTCTTTCAGGCCCCAAGCATCCCTGCAGCATCACACTACCACCAGCATGGCTGTTCATATTGCTCTGGCTCCAGTAAATACATTCTACAGCTGACGACGGGACGTGACACACCAAACATTTCATTGATTTTATATTATTTATTAATAGTCATTCTGTACATAATGTTAAAGTGATTCATATGGGTAATGCACACCAAGTTCAATAATCGATATACATACATGAGTCTACGCCAATACGTAGAAAACAAAGTGGCAATATAAGATTAATGACAATACACTAATGCAGTATCAAAAGCAACAACATTCTTGCTCCAAAGTAGAACATTCTGTACGTCCAAGAGATCACTTTCATTATCATACAAACAGAGGTTCTGTACAGACCTAAGGCCGGTTCTCCGACACGTTGGACAGTTAGAAGCAGGCGGTGCGCTATAAAGGACAGGGTTTTTCAGTCCACCAGTAGGAAAGACCGAGCGGTTCTTATTTAATGTTGCGCAGGATGCGCCGTGCGTGGTTGTTTTTCATGGAGGCCAGGGCAGCTTCCAGCACAGCGATGAGGTGCAGCAGCGCCGAGGGCTTGGTCTGTAACAGGCACCTCCTGTTGTCAGCGCCGCCCGTTGTCAGGTGCAGCAGCATCGTTACCACGGGAACCACCTGCTGGCGCATGGAGCGGCTCCCCAGCTGGAAACAAGTAGTATAAATCATGGGTGGGAAACAAACAAAAAAAAGGTTTTAACAATTCAAGCGACCCACCTGCCGTTTTACCGCATGCATCTTTACGTTATATATCAAATTCATGCCAAGTTGCATTCACAGATTTTATACCAACCTGTACATCCAGCCTCCATTCTAGGTTATGGTAAGAGGGCAGACTTGGCGCCAGCTGAGTGAGAGTGCTGCGGATCGTATTGTGGTTCTCCACATAGAGCTGGAAACAGAACAGAAGAACGCTACTGATCATCATCTGTTTTTGTTCTGTTCTGCTAAAAAAACAAAAAAAACTTCACCCTCAGGCTTTAAGATCATGTTATTTAGTCATCACAATCAAATATAAAATAAATAAATTGATATTTTAATATTTCTATTATGTAAGCTGCATGCCTTGAAAACAACTTGAATTTGCTAACCATCTATCTATCAATCCATCTTGACATCTGAGTAGATGTGCTCAGATGTCTATCATCCTTCAGCAGACACAGCAGATAGGGGTTAGGCATCTTGCTCAAGAATGGCTCCTACAGGTAGGCTGTGGACATTGGGGATCAAACCCATGACCTTTCGGCTGGGAGCGGAACACCCTAGCCTAACCCTGAGTTTGACAATAACTTAAAGTGATGGACAACAGAAATCTGTAATTTACTTCTAATTATGTTATTAAGGGTTATCACGTGTGCATTAAGCATCAGAAAATGATGTTGCATGAAATCGATTGCAAACTCACGTAATTTCAGTCTATCTCGTGTTCCTTCTATTCCTTCTATTCCTTTACGCTGATTTAATGGGTGGAGTCTATTTCCCCTCCTGGCTACATTGCCAAGCGGGTTACAAATTACTGCAGGCCAAGGCAGTGAAGAATTACCATACACGCATGTTATGGCGGTGCAGCTGAATGAAGCTACGGCGTTTCAGACTTTGAGGAAGTATTTCCAAGACAGAGTTTATTAGCTGACTTTGAGATGTAGATTTATATACTGTCGAGTGTGTGTTACTCTGGGGCTGGGTGAGGCTGCACACCTGTGGGGCATTGGCCAATCAAGGCCAACAGGTTAAACCAGCCACCAGCACCACACACTCCACATATACTTTCTGACATTTTCCTGCCAAGATGTTCAGTAGGTGTGTGGTGGATGCATCCCTCTGTGATGTTATTTTATTATTTTATGTTTTTCGATCTTGTGGTCCATCACTTTAATTAAAATGCCACAGTAACATGTGAAATACTTTATCTTAACTTGGATAAATACTGACCTATGTGAATGAACAAATAAATTATCAATCCCGTCATCTATACTATTTAATTATGTGCACTTTTTCTTGATTATGCTCTCAGTAGCCGTAATCAGTTGTTATTTAATCATAGGATGTCTAATGGATAACATGGATGAGACAATGTTCCACTTGCCATGAAAAAGGAAACTCACCTGTAAAAGGATTTCGTTCAACTCTGTACTGAAACCCAAAACCATCACAGAGTCCTTGAAATCTATATCTGAAATCTGTGAACACACACACACACACACACACACACACACACACACACACACACACACACACACACACACACACACACACAAGAGAGTTAGAACATATCAAGTATTGTTTTGTTTAGACTCCTTACATACACAAAAAAGTGATATTTTCTAATGTGTGTGAGTTTGACAAACCATGAGTTTAGAACTTTCAGTCAACAGGAACATCAGGCCTTCTACTCCATGCTGCACGGTTGTGATGGGGAAACCCAGCTTTCCTTAAGAAACACACACACACACACACACACACATGGCTGTAAACAACAGTAATATAATAGATTTTAATGTACAATTGTATGCAATATAAAAAAAAAACAATGGCAGTAAGAAAGCATGTGTGGAGATCTAGATCGTAGTGTTTAGTGAACGGGACCGCAGACATCTTTAAAAGAAAGCGTAAAAAAAGCGTAAAGGTTGGAAGATGGTGACAAAATATATACAAAGAGGGGTTAGAAATGCTACCTCTTACTATTCTGAATGAAAGCTAATAAAAGCCAATATTGTCATGTTCAGTTCTGTATGTGTGGCAATGATTTGAATCAATCTTGTCAAATGAAAGTGTAGTTTTCATGTTGTGTGTACAACATACTGGCTGCTCCCTCGTAGACCTTGGAGTTGATGCCTCTCTTCAGGAACTCCACCGCGATCCGCCCGAACTCACACACCACTGCCCACACACACAACACACACACACACACACACACACACACACACAACACACACACACACCCATACAAACACACACACACACAGACACACCCATACAAACACACACACACACACACACACACACAACACACAACACACAGCTCAGATCAATTGTGGTGCAAAACAACGGCTCTATATACAATGAATGATCTTGTCTGTGGTTTTAGTATTACTTTATTCCCGAAAGAGGCAAACACGTGACATTGTAATCGATCAATACACATGGACAAAGTCTCGCCCATAAGTGTGTGTGTGTGTGTGTGTGTGTGTGTCTCTGCTGGATTAAACTCTGCTGGATTATTAAAGCGTTACCTGCGGGGTCCACCTGAGGGAGGAAAGCCAGATGCTCTTTATATTCGTCTGACAAAACCAGTAGCATTTTCACGATTTACTGGTACTATTTTCTAGCGATGCTATTTTCATCACTCCTCCTCCAGATGATCACATGACAGCCGCCGTGCAACCGTGCACCGTGCAGAAACACCACAACAACACTTTAGTTCCGCAAGCAAAGTTTTTCCTACGATGTCAACAATGAACAGAAGGTTATTTCTTTTACATGGATTCGAGGGAATGACCACGGAATTACTGTTTAGAACTTTATTTTTATTATCAGCCTTTTGTCCTTCGTAGTCTGCCTGTAAATCTCCGAGTTTTCAGAATAGTGTTACTGTTATTGTCATTGTTGTGCTATTGCAAGTAATGGCCGAATATAACCGTATATGATTTTAAATAAAGCCTCACCCCTGCACCTATGTTTATTATTTTTTATATTTTTGTGAAGAGCTTATGGGTCACTGTGTGTTAAAAGTAAATCGACTAATAAAGTTGTGGTTAAAAAAATTAAATCTGCGTCGCTTGTTCAGATACGTCATCCTGCTGCGACAGCGAGTCCTCCACGTTGTGTTGGCAGGTGTTTGTTGTCGTCTATAAACATGGGCAAAGAAGACGAGCATTCAACGTTAGATAAAGTGAACGTACTGAAGCTGAGGTATGCGGACGACCCGGTCGAGAACTTTGAGAAGTGGAAGAAGAAGTACAGAAAGACGAAGATACGAGTGAAGAAAGAGAGAAAGCAGAGGAGGAGACCCGAGTGGGAAGTGGAACGGGAGCAGATCGACAAACTTGTCAGCAAGTATGACCAGATAAACGCCAAGGACGCGATAAAGTTTTCCGACTTCCCGATTTCCAAGAAGACACTCCGAGGTTTGCTCGAGGGCCAGTACCGACAACCCACCGAGATCCAGAGGCAGACCATTGCGTTTGCGCTACAAGGGAAAGATGTACTCGGTGCCGCGAAGACCGGGTCTGGTAAGACCTTGGCCTTCCTGGTACCCGTGTTGGAGTCTTTATACCGACACCAGTGGACGGCCATGGACGGCCTGGGTGCCCTCATCATCTCCCCGACGAGAGAGCTCGCCTACCAGACGTTCGAGGTGCTCCGCAAGATCGGTAGAAACCACGAGTTCTCCGCGGGACTCGTAATCGGAGGGAAAGACCTTAAAAGTGAATCTGAAAGAATCCACCAAACGAATATTGTCATCTGCACCCCCGGGCGGCTGCTGCAACACATGGACGAGACGGCCACCTTCCACGTCTCCGACCTGCACATCCTTGTTTTGGATGAAGCCGATCGTATCCTAGACATGGGTTTTGCAGACACTCTGAATGCAATAGTCGAGAATCTCCCCAAGACACGCCAGACACTGCTGTTCTCAGCCACGCAAACCAAGTCTGTGAAAGACCTGGCTCGCCTCAGCCTCAAAGACCCAGAGTATGTGTGGGTGCACGAGAAGGCCATGTTCAGCACGCCTGCCACCCTGGAGCAAAGCTTTGTGGTGTGTGAGCTCCACCAGAAGGTAAACATGTTATTTTCCTTCATCCGGAGCCACCTGCAAAAGAAAGTCATAGTTTTCTTTGCTTGCTGCAAGGAGGTGCAGTATTTGTTCCGCGCTTTCTGCAGATTGCGTCCGGGCATGCCTATCCTGGCCCTTCACGGCAAGCAGCAGCAGATGAAGAGAATGGAGGTCTACAAAGACTTTGTTGGGAAGAAAAGCGCTGTACTGTTTGCTACGGACATAGCTGCCAGGGGGCTGGATTTTCCTGCGGTCAACTGGGTGCTACAGTTTGACTGTCCAGAGGATGCCGACACCTATATCCACCGAGTGGGCCGTACCGCCAGGTATAAAGAGGGAGGCGAGGCCCTGCTGGTGCTCCTGCCGTCAGAAGAAGAGGGCATGCTCACCCAGCTCCAGGCCAAGAAGGTCCCAATCAACAAGATTCAAGTAAGTTCAGATAAAGTTGTATGTTAAGTGAAGGTGCTCAGGACAAAGTCATCTTATGTTTTAAATACAACATTGGTCAGTGTGTATGCAGGTCTGACCGGTGATATACGCTGCAGCTAAGGTAATATGCAGATCAGTAAAATGTGTTCTAATTGGTTTATGCAGGTGAATCCAGAGAAACTTCAAAGTGTCCAGCTGAAGTTGGAGGCCTTCCTTGCCCAGGAGATGGAGCAGAAGGAGCGGGCCCAGAGGTGTTTTGTCTCATACCTACGCTCCGTTTACCTCATGAAGAACAAGAATGTCTTTGATGTATTCCAGCTTAATATCCACGATTATGCCCTTTCACTCGGCCTCGCCGTGGCTCCGAGGGTGCGCTTTTTGAACAAGGCTCAAGAACTAAAAAAGCACCAGAAGGGACAGTCTGAGCATGAGCAGTCCGAAGAGGCCGAACTCCGGCAATTCAAGGCAAAATTGAGAGGAGAGGCTCCTGGCACAGAAGCTACGGCAACAGAACCTGAGGAAGAGCAGAAGGAATCCACCGCTGCACTGTTTCTCGGTGCGCCCTGTAATGATGATGAAGATGACCTCCGGGAGGTAGACCTGCTGACCGTCAAGAGAAGAGATGTCTTCAGTTTGGCTGAAGACGAAGAGGATGCTGATGAATACCTTGATATGCCCAAAGGTAAAAAGGTGACAACGTTGTCTGAGGCTAAGAAGATCCTAAAGAGAAAATTCCAAGTCAACACCAAGATCACTTTCTCTGAGGAAGGGGACACGGTGCAGCAGTGGCCACTTGTCCAAAGGTCTGCAGTGCAGGCCAACGAAGAGCTGGAGGAGGAGTTCTCTGGTATCAATGTAGAAAAGGCCCGGGAGAGACTTAAGCGTGAGGACCAAGAGTTTGACAAGCAGGAATACAACCGCAAAATCAAAGAGAAAAAGAGAGAGAAAAGGCTAAAGGCAAAGGCTGCGAGGAGAGAGGCCAGCAAGCGCTCCACAGATAAATCTGATGAGGAGGAGGAGGAGGAGGAGGAAGAAACAGTGGCATACCTGGATCACAGTGGCGAGGAGTTTGACCCCAGTACACTGCCAGATCCAGATAGACCTCAGACAACCCTGAAGCCCAGCACAGACACATCTTCCGATATGAGTGGTGAAAGCAGCTGCGAGGACAATGACGTGTCTCCAGCAAGCAAGAGGAAGAGAATGGGCCATCACCAGCCTCTTGACACGGGACTCTCCTTGGCTGAAGATGAGGAACTGGTCCTGCGTTTACTAGGAAGCAGTTAATCCAACATGTTGTGTTGTGGAGTTTTGTTCTTCCTCTTCCTCAATATATTTTATTAATCATTTGTATCTGTGGAACAAGATACAGGCAAATAGCGGTCATTTATTAAATAGTCTGAATGCAATATAATGCTGTTTTGTGACTGTATAACTTAATTGATTTCATGCTAATAATCAATAATATGTATGCATCTTAGGTGACCAATAAAATGTGTACAGATGAAGAAAACCTGACTGAAACACATTAATTTCAACAATATCACATTCCAAAATGTTTAAAGCTATTTCTATGTCTTCTATATCATGCTATTCAACATATTTTGACACATGCAGAATGTTAGGCCTAACCTAAACAGAGGGACAGGGTGAAGTGAATTAACCCCATGTTTTAGATGTTGACTGCCATAACATTTAAGATTTCACACCATAACAATAATTTACTGCGACCTAGAAAACTAGACTTCTTACTTCAAAGTCCAACCAAGTTAGTCATGAATTGCATCTACTGAAACACAAAACACAAAGGTGTGTTATATGTGTGTTACTATGGAAGTGGATCAAACACATGGTGACCTCCAGAGGCAGTAGATGGACGAGGACGTAGAAACATACGTAAGCAACGCGTAATCATAACGTAGAATATAGACGTATAAAAAAAATAGACGAAAAACAAACAAACATTACTTTTGTTTTTTATTTTATTATTATTGTTATTTTTCGGAATACGGTGCTGGACAATTCATAATTCATCATTTCTATTTTATTATTGTATTTATATTTTTCCCTTGCTTTGCTGTCACTGCAGTATTGTAACCGGAAAGCGTTCCGCAGCGTCCCGGAAGTGTGGCGGTCAGTGCAGCGTTAAACGTGTCCGTGCGGAAACGTGTTTTGGTGTGCCTTTTTCCGACACTTACTACTACTACGATGTTTTACACACCAACATTTTTAATTGTGTCTACTTTTGAATTCACGACTGAATGTAAACATATCCACAGTGTGCAGTTAGGTAAATCGCCGTGTGGTTCTTTGAGCATTAATCGCGCCCTGAATCGATATCGGACACTTCCAGGTCAAGTACAGCTCCACGAAATAACAACAACAAGCGTCAAACACACTGCGACGCAGAAACAAGTAGAGACAGACAGACTCGGCGTGTCATCCCTGCTGTCTGTCTGCACGCTATGCTACACACGGGATGGCGGAAAGACAGGACAATGAGGTATCTCCATTATCACCCAGTGGTTTACATAATGTCATCTAAATATGAGTTACATGTGTCATCTGACGGCTGCGGAGCCCTTATGAGTTAACATTCACTTTCTGTGTATAAACTGTACGTTACCACAGAGGCAGGCCTCGCACACATGAAGTAGAAACAACTAATACCTTTCTTCAAATGGATTACTGCTTGACACATTTACACACAACACTTGAGCACCTCTGTTGAGGAAGTCTCCCATTAGTTGAGTTTGTTTGTTTGTGGCTGGCCTGAAACTTGTAGCCAATGCACCACTCCATCAACATCATCAAATGCTTAGTAGCTGTCATGTCCTACAGAGGTTCCCTGAGTGTTTAGTAACATCTTTGTGCAAGAATGGAAAGGTTCACTTCTTGTCTTTCACGTGTTCAAAGACATTCACTTGTTTATGTAACAAGTGAATGTCTGCAATGTTAATGTATACATGTCTTTGAACTTCGAAGATTGAAGAAGCAGACCAAATATACCTGCTGATGAAGGAGGAGTACCGGATCTCCAGGAATGTACGCCTTGCCTGGTTCCTTGGCAAACTCAACCAAGTCATCAGGCCGACCTCAAAGTCCGAACTGGTGGGTTAGACCTGACCATCACGGTGTTTGTCGATTGGGTTTTGTTTCCAAGTGTGTCCACACTAAAAGTAACTAATTGATCTTGAATCATTGGCTCTGTGAAAAAAATAAGTAATATTCAACTGGTGATAATTCCACAAACATGTAAGATCTCTAGTTTTTGTAATTTCATTTATCTGGACATGACAAAAATGCCTGATTCTCAAAGAGCCGTAAAATAGGGTAAATCTAACCTAACGGGACAAATATCATTATAATTTTATAATTATCTCATTATAATTCTGCGTAAATGTGATGATCTTATCAAAGACGTGTTTGCATAAAGACAGACTTTTTGTAACATTTTCATGCACAATCAATGATCTTTCTGTCAATGACAGATCTTCTCCGATTGTGAATAGAAGTTGTCAACAGACATAATGTGCACAGTCTGGACTTTTTCGTGTCTATGTTTTCAATCTGCAGCTACACTCAGAGAACGAGCTCGACCTGCTAAGTGTCCTGCCCAAAGGATGGCAGCCGGGCCAGCCTCCAACAGCACGACCCTGCATGTTGATCCCATCCACCCGGGCCGTGTTCCTGGCCCGCAGATACCGCTTTGTCATCGAACTGGACCTCAGCCCTTCCACCGGGATCGTGGTAAAGGCCGGCGGACCCATTCTGGAGTTTTAGCATTGACTGCTCCATACTACTTTCCATTGTTTTTATATTTATACGTAAATCAAACAACCTGTCCAAAATGAAACCAATGACATTGTGAACAAATCAAGTACATTTGTTCTAAAATAGTTTTATTGTGCAGCTTTTTGCTGTAGTGTGATCTTTGTGGATTGAAATGAAAGCGCTACTTTGTGCTCTACTTTACAGGATGACAGTGCAGGAAAGCTGATATTTGATGAAGTCTTCAATGCCCTTTCAAAATGTCTCGCTGGTCTCGCTCGACCCTTCCGAGTTCCTGGCACCGATCAAGTTTTCCAGCCAAAGATTTTCATAACTATCCTGGCATATTCCTCAATCATTGGACTTAGTTCCCACCAGGTGAGTCCTGTTTGTTCTCGTTGGTTTATGTGCCTTCGTTTGAATAGTGTTAACAAGAATTCAGATTTTGGTGGCACAGCAAGAAGGCAAAAGACCGCGGTGTTGTGCAAGTTTGCCTTGCATCCCAGTGTTTTAGACAATATACAAATGTGCAGCAACTTTCTTCTTCTTAAACAACTGTTCCACTGCATCCTTTGTCCAACAGGTGCTGGTTCAATGTTGCCAGCTCGATTGCACAGATCTCAAGCAGTTCCTGCTTCACGTGTACCAGCAGCTCAGAGCAGTGGAGAACAACATTGCAGAGGTTCTGCAGCAGCAGTACGAGCAGGTTAGTCAGATCATTTAATTTAATATGTTATTACACAATAGAGTACAATATATTTCCGTAACCACAGTGAATCTAGCTATTCATATATGTCCTATTTTATAGAGGGTTATATGTTTCCATGCTTCACTAGACTTGTAATGCTATTCATAAGAATATTTTTAAATTCTGATAAAGTTGTGTGTCTCAGTGCTGTTTTGAGTGCCATATTAGACCGTTACGATGTACTTTTCACATCTAACCATTAGCAAGTGTGACATATAATGATAACAACCCTCTAAGACAATACATTTTTGGTAAAAAGTATTCCGTGATTTTTTCCCCCAATAGTCTGAAGGGCCTCTTTTGAGTTCAACTCTTGATGGTGGCAAGTCGGACAGCCAGTCGCACAAGAAGCAGGGCATTACAATGGTGTCGGCGGACATAGGACTGGTCAGTATGGTCCGCCAAGGGATTCTGGCCCTTCAGCTGCTGCCACCCAACTCAAGTGCAGGTCTGTTTGTCCAGACTTTTTGCAAGCATTTCTTTTTTGACTGAGTTGTAATTGTTCAGCATTACATCAAACATGTATCAGACTGAGTTCTGTTTTGATGTTTTTATCTTCTCCTACATATTGCAACGGGAGGAAATGGAGCATAATTCACTCTAAACCTTTTAATTCTATCCTTGAACCCCAAAAGGAACAAAGCTCACAAATCATCATCATGTTTGTGTTTTTGTTTAACACACTTCTTGATGACTTCACCGTGTGCCTTCTCAGGTATTATTATCATCACGGATGGAGTGACCAGCGTCCCTGACGTGGCGGTGTGTGAGACACTGTTGAACCAGCTCCGGAGTGGGACCATCGCCTGCTCTTTTGTTCAGGTACAGAGCACAATGTGTCAGTTAGCAGTACTTATGCTTTTGATTTGCAGAATGTTTAAACAGAAATGAGAATGCTAAATACTATGGTGAAAATATTAAATATATAATTCTTGCATCATGTCCATGATGTATTGGAGCCATCTTTGTGTATATTTTGTAGAATATTATATTCTCCATGAGAACTAATTTTCCAATCCAATATATTTGTAACTATTTGAAAAGCTCAGTAAATATACTACACTATATTTAAATAGTATTAAGATGCATGGGAGGATATGGTGCTGCTGGAGTCTTCGATGTGGTCTAACATTGTATTAACATTGTACCAACAGGTATAACATTGTCCTAACATTGTACCAACAGGTATAACATTGTACTAACATTGTACTAACAGGTCTAACATTGTACTCTTTAACAGGTAGGCGGCACATACTCCTACGACTGCAGCTTTGGTTATGTCCCTAATGTGGAGCTTCTGAAGTTTATCTCCTTGGCTAGCTTCGGCTCCTACCTAGCCAGCTGTCCTGAAGTAGACGTCGAAAACATGGAGATGAACTCCTATCACAAGGCCCTCCTCAGCTACTCCTTCCTGAAGACAACCGAGTCCATGTTCTCAGAGTACTTCTGTGGTAAGGCCTATGAGGAGACAACTTCAAACACAAGATAACGCTTGGATCAGATTGTGATGCTTGAGTTTCAGTTCATGATAAACAAGGAGCGCCGCAGTCTGCAGAATTTCAAAACAATGGTGGCGCCCAAGGAAAGTGTAGCAATCGAAACCGTTTTATATTAATAGACCGAATAACAAGGTTAAAAGTTGAACTGAACATTTTCACAGAAGGCGTGACTCAATTCCTGCCCAGCCAAGGCCAGATTGATATTAAAAACATTTGTAAAATATTTTTAATCTCTATGAGACTTTTCCTGGTTAAATAAAATAAAAAGAATACATATATATATGAATGGCGAAACGCTAACTTGAATATCTGGATGGTCTCGTTACTGTATAATGTTGCATCCATCCCTATATGTCCCTGAGTCACGTCTTTATGCATCCATCCCCCCCATAGTGACCCAGCACAGGTTGTTCAACGAGCACCTCGTGTCCACCAGCGGGAACCCTGCCCTGGTGATGCGCAGGAAGAAGCACACGGAGAAGGAGGTGCACGCCCACCTCATCAGCGTGGTCTCTGTGAGACTCAGAGAGGGTTACACCATCAGGGAGATCAACCTAACCAAAGGTGAACATGTGACATCATTCACAAGATGTAATGCACCGACCAATGGTGAACATGTGACGACATTCACAAGATGGGGGAGAAATAGGGGGTTGTGGTGAAGTATGTTGACAACATTAAGCACACTTTGGTGAACAAAACTTCATAATTCCTAGCATTTGTACTTGTTGTGTTCACATTTGACCACAAAACAGTGAATTGCCAGGACATATAGTACCAAACAGTAGAATTAAAGGCCACCCCTCCTCTGAATGGTCGGTGGACCCCAAAAAGAGATCCAATAATCTATGAATCCAACACCCAGCTCTTCACCAGCACAGCCTAACTAGGCTGCCTTGTGTGACTTTGGCTTGTCTCTCACACTCACACATTTGCGCAGACTTGAATAATCGATAGGCTTCGCTTCTCCTACTGACAGAGATGTCACCCCTCTCTAGCACAGCGCACCCTGTTCAGAGGAGGAATCGCAATATGAAAACACCAAATTAACGCATCACACAAGCATGGAGCCATCGCATTCTCGCATGTTCTTCATTGAGGTTTCATGTCTTAATGTTGGAAGGCGGCAGTCAGCTGGAGGTGAAGCTGGTGTTGCTATGGAAACACAACATGAGCATCGAGTACCTGGCGGCCGCTGCCTGGCCCCTGGACCCGGACCTGCGCAACACCCGGGTGGAGGTGATCATGGAGGGAAGCTACGACATCCTGCATGACATCAGCTGCACGCAGAAGAAGCCCATCACCAGCCCCTATCGCACATCTGTCATCCGGCGCTTCTGGAACACTCTGCAGAGGTGAGCTGTGTGAACCAGAGCGTAATGCTACAGTTTCATGTTTTCATTTCATTTTATTTGTTGTTTGTTAGCACCGTGGGCTACCTGCCTAGCACTGCTGGTTTATTTGCAAAGCTAAAAGCAGGGCAGCTGGCCTGGTGGATGTGCCTTGGGAGACCAGATGGTGCTGGTGTAGAGGTGTTGGTGGGCCAGTAGGGGGTGCTCATGTAATCCCCCAATGCCCCAGGACGGAGATAGGGGCTCTGTCTTTCGGATGAGATGTTAAACCGACTCCCTGTGGTCACTAAAGATCCCATGGCGCTCATCACAAGAGTAGGGATACTAACCCTGGTATCCAGGCCGAATTCCCAAACCTTTATCAATGTTTTATCATTTATTTGTTTGAGCAAATGTGGGATTTATGAGCTTGAGAATGTGGGTTCCTGGGTATTGTATCCGGGAACTAACTAACTAACTAACATTCTGCAATTGATTCACGCCTAAAGTATACGATAATTCTATCAAGTATTATTGATATTTGCCAATTAATATTTATCAAGGGAAATTGCCTGCCGGTGTGCATATGACAAGCATAAGCACATAAGAACGGTGTGGTGTGTACTAACAATCTCAGTCTCTTTAATACACAGGCAAACTGTGTGTATGACTACTAGGTTGTGTTCTTATTCATGTTCTGCCTTTTCAAGTATAAACCAGACGGATCAAATGCTGGTGCACCTGCAGGCCTTCAACTCTCTCCCTGAGAACTACATGATCCCAGAAAGTGCGAAGAACGGAGTCCCGCTCTTTTACATACCCCCGGGCTCAACCACGCCGGTACGCTATCCTGCTGAACTAATCACACACCACATGGTTCACACACATTCACATAAAGGCATGCACTTTTAATGACTTAATGATTTAATGATGCAGCCAACCAAATATCCCATAATATCAACTGCACATTTGCCCACCTCTGGTTCAGATTAGAGTACCCATCTCTGAACCGGAGTGTGCTAACCCTGTGGTTAAAACATATCTGTGTATACTTTGTACTGTAGGCCGTACAAAAAAAAAAAAAACGTTTTGCCAACTAAAAATCAATTCTAGTTACTCTTTCTTGAATGTCTATAAAACATTTCTGAAATGTAAATGACCTTTGACAGTTCATCTTGACAAAATCTTTTCCCAGGTTCTGTCCTTGCAGCACAGTGGAGCCAAAGATTCGTCACGATCTGTTTTTTCTTCCTACTGGAAGCCCATCCTTTCCATGGACGCCAACTTCTGGCAGAGATGGCTACACATGCACCGCATCACCATCATCCTGGAGCATGACATGTAAGATCTCCTCGAAGACTGATTTAAACCTGCACTGTGTCACTTTCAAGATCTTCTAGAAGACTGATTTAAACCTGCACTATGTCACTTTCTAGATCTTCTAGAAGACTGATTTAAACCTGCACTATGTGTCACTTTCAAGATCTTCTAGAAGACTGATTTAAACCTGCACTATGTCACTTTCTAGATATTCTAGAAGACTGATTTAGTAGTACAGTAGTAACTGTTGATATAGCTAAAACTGTAGCTACACCTCAAGCCACTAGAGGCCGCTAATGGGAAAACGTACATAGTGCAGGTTTAAACAAGATGAGCAATATAGCCACAGCTAAACATAATCTAGATAGCCATGATATGTCTTTACAGCAATGGCATTCGATTCCTTTAGTGTTCTATGCATGTGTTGGGCGTCTTCATCCGGTTACTCTCCCTCGCAGGCCTGTACCGAAGCACGTTCACACCCCAGGAAACAATGGCCGCTTCAGCACCATTCAGTGTCGCATCTCCCACTCAGCCCTTACATCACTTCTCAAAGACTGGACCAGCTTCGTCTTGGTCGAGGGCTACTCGTACATTAAGCTCATCTACAGGTGAGTCATCGGCGGGGGGTTGTACACAAGAGAAATGTGTGACAAAATGGCTGCAAGCCGTAATGCAGATTGCAAGCCTCTTGAGTTCTTGATTAGTGTGACTCCAAGTGTGTTTTTAATTGGAAAATTGTTCTTGGACGTTCTGAATAACAACGTGCCTTTGGATTACAATGTGGCAGATTGTTAAAACAAGTGTGTCTAGGCCCCCTGAAGACATGCAACTTTGGTTCATAAGAGAAACAAAAGCTAATTCATTATATTTGAATGACACCGTGCGATTTGTTGGAGCCAAACACGTTTGTGCGGGTGTCTATCGGTCTGCTCTAACATCACGGCAATACAAACGTCATGTTTCGATATTTGTAAAATAAATAATTTACATTTTGTTTTTCCAGTTCACCTGAACTTCCACCCTCCTCTTTCTACCTGGTACGTCTGATCTCCAAGACCCCTTGCCTGGTCCTGCGTCTGGGCTTCCCTATCGGCACGCTGGCCCACATCAGGAACAAGGTAATGCATCAGGAACAAGGTAACGCATCAGGAACAAGGTAACACATCAGGAACAAGGTAACGCATCAGGAACAAGGTTTAGACTAGTCTCACAGAATATATATATATATGTATGTATATTGACATGCACCACCTGAACGTCTCCTCAGTGTGGGTTGTGCAGTATATCAGACTACAGCGTGCATATGCCATCCCTTTAATGTTAAATTTTTTTAGAAGCTGGTCCAATATTTATTTTATTTATTTAATTATTACAGCTGCCGCAAACAAATCATCAAACGCGAATCCAGTACATCTGTTTTGTATTTACCTGTGTAACTGTATGTCTGTGTGCGGTTTGGTTACATGATTATATATTTGGTTTTATATATATATATATATATATATATATATATACTCCCTCAGTCTATCTTCAGCCTTGCGTTTGTTTTCGACAGATTGTGGATGAGCTCCGGGACCAGATCCTCAAGCTACGCTTCCCTCATCGCGTGCAAAACGTCAAGGAGGTCACTCCCAAGACGAAGAGGAAACACCTCGGCGAGCCGTCCACATCCAAGTCTCCCTCTCTGGCTGTCCCCAAGCTGGCCTTGTCAGACCGACCCTGCGTGGTGGTGCTGAACAAGCCCCTGGAGAGGCTCTTAATAAGGTCACTGTTCACACATAGTATCAATCAAATATGCAACGGTCATTTTAACATGTGTAAATATGCTAATTATTTTTATATGATCCTTTTAATATAATTATTAAAATACATGTAAAAAAATATTTAAATATTTAGTAAATGTAAACAAATTCACCAGTGAATATAAATATTCACTAAGTGATATAAAATATTACCATGGTATATTACCATGTATTACCATGGTAAATATAATTACAAATAATTACGCTCAGGTATTTGTAACAATTCAAAGTTAAATGTATTATGAAATGATTTTGTCCTGATTTCTAAAGCTCTTTAAGTATACTCATGTTATTGAAGGGCTTTGAGGTTTTCTCTGCTGTCCTAACTAAACTAAACCCAAAGATGATCGTTTTATTCCCCCCAGACCGTCCGTGTTCAGTTATCTCTTCTTAAGATACACCGGCTCGTAGAAGGGTGGAATGAAACATGTCGGAAGCTTTATATCGTCACGCAAAGTATTTTATATACAAACGATGAATGCTCACTCCCCCGCAGGTATGACAAGTTACCGCTGGACTTCCAGGTGCCTTTCATCTTCAACATGGAGAACTCAGGCCACGTGCCGAACACCGGGACCCCGCTCAACGTGACCGCCGGCCGCACCGCGTCCTCCACTCTGGCCTCGCTGTCTCGCTACTTCTACCACCGGCGCTGGGTGTGGGCCATGCAGAGAAACCAGGGCCCCGTGGTGTCCACCCAGGCCATGGCTCACATCCTCTCCATTTTGTCCGAGTGAGTTTTCCCCGTGAACTAGGACTACAGATGTAGCTTCATACGGTCACATCACTTATGACTGTTGTCTGTTGGGTCTGTCTGTCGTGTCTACAGAATCAGGTTGTCGGAGGGGTTTCATTTTGCAGCGAGCGGAGAGGGTATTGTCAACATGGTCCTCGAGCTTCCAATGAAGGTAATACAAGTGAAGTAGATGGACAAAGTTATAGTCAACGCTTTCGCCTTTTTAATTTAAACCTACAATCGTAATGGATGCACGTCAATCTGCTGTCTTATGCCTCGCCGCTGTTTTGGTTTTGGTCATCCGAGCTCTTGTCAGTGTGTGCATCCGAGGTCCTCTCACGCCTCACTTCTGACCCTATACATCCAGCAGTTTACTAATCTAAAGCATCGGTCACTGCACCCGCGTGGTACCTCAGATCCATCTCTTCCGGGAACATCTCTTCAACTGATTTGTCTACTTTGTGTATTGTAGCACTGGGTTTTACCTGCTGGTCGTATATAGACTATATCAGTGTGTCATTCTTTGTCGCGATGCACTGACTCCTACGTGACCGCTTGATAACGAAATGTACCTTCGATATGTTAGTGTGTCAGTCGCTCATTTTCTTTTCTGTATTTAACAAGGGGGACGTGAACTTGAAAATGTAAATGACGTGCAGATGTCTTTGGTCAGTAATGCGTAACTCTACTGGTGTGTTTTTAGGGCACGTCTTTGGACTTGGACAAAGAGAGTCACTCGTGTATGGTTCAGTACATCATGTTCCCGCCCCACTCCAGCGCTACTAAAGACAGGTACAGCTACAAGAAGGACAGCCTTTATGAAACACATTTTACACTGTCAATAAGACATACGAGTTAACATTGGCTTCCATATATGGGCTACATGCTGTGTGTGTGTGTATGTGTGTGTGTTTGTGTGTGTGTGTGTGTCTGTGTGTGTGTGTGTGTGTGTGTGTGTGTGTGTGTGTGTGTGTGTCTGTATGTGTGTGTGAGCCAGTTTCTCCGCCGACGATGACAACGACACGGAGGTGGAGGCCATCGACGCGGACGTGGAGCTGCACCTGGTGACTGAGTGCTGGGTGGAGCCGCAGATTGGAACCGTGCTGAGCCCCACTGACCAGCACCACCACGTCCATGGCCTCAAGTATCAAGAGATCCCTCAAGCGGTGTGTACCCTTTTCTTCCGTGTGTGTGTGTGTGTGTGTGTGTGTGTGTGTGTGTGTGTGTGTGTGTGTGTGTGTGTGTGTGTGTGTGTGTGTGTGTGTGTGTGTGTGTGTGTGTGTGTGTGTGTGTGTGTGTGTCATACATTCAGCGAGCCTTCTTTTATGTCACAAAATGCTTCAACAAATGTGATTTTGGTCTTCAGAACTCTGTACTTTGTGTTT
>OOFB01017092.1:44131-56753 GCA_900323305.1 Trachyrincus murrayi | reverse complement strand
ATGTTGCATTGCCACATTCCTTTCCTGAATAAAGTACACAAACACACAAACACACACACACACACACACACACAAGCTGGAAAAACGGTGAGTAGTTTTTCAGAGTGTGTGTGTGTGTGTGTGTGTGTGTGTGTGTGTGTGTGTGTGTGTGTGTGTGTGTGTGTGTGTGTGTGTGTGTGTGTGTGTGTGTGTGTGTGTGTGTGTGTGTGTGTGTGTGTGCGCGTGTGCGTGTGTGTGCGTGTGCGTGCGTACGCACTGTATCATCTGTACTGTTCATCTGTACCATCTGTACTGTTCATCTGTACCATCTGTACTGTTCATCTGTACCATCTGTACTGTTCATCTGTATCATCTGTACTGTTCATCTGTATCATCTGTACTGTTCATCTGTATCATCTGTACTGTTCATCTGTACTGTTCATCTGTACCATCTGTACTGTTCATCTGTACCATCTGTACTGTTCATCTGTATCATCTGTACTGTTCATCTGTATCATCTGTACTGTTCATCTGTATCATCTGTACTGTTCATCTGTATCATCTGTACTGTTCATCTGTATCATCTGTACTGTTCATCTGTACTGTTCATCTGTATCATCTGTACTGTTCATCTGTACTGTTCATCTCTTGTCTCCAGAGTCTCAAAGTCGTATTCCGCGAGCCGCTGCCATCGCAGCCGCAGGCGAGCGGCAGTCCTCCACCTCAACTGGTGTCCATGTACCACCACCTGGAGTCTGTCATCAACACCGCCTGCTACAACCTCTGGACGGGGCTGCTGTAGCGCTGCACTCCAGGACTCAGCTTACCGTCTTTTACACCAAGCCAAATGTATTAGTACCCTGTGTGTGTGTGTGTGTGTCGAGACACATTTCTTCAAAAACAAAATCTCCTTACTTGAAAGTCTCTTGAAACACACTGGACTTGCAGTGGCGGGCGTTTATAATTGCTTGCCAAACGTGGGGGGGGGTAACCATTTTTTTTTTTAAAAATGTGTTCATTACTTGGCTCAGAGTTTAATAGAAGGACCTTGTGCACAACTCATTGTACGCTTGAGTTTTACACATGTTGGTTGAGGAAGATAAGCTGCCTGCAATCTAAGAAGCATATTACTGTTGAATGAGTGGATGAAACCAGACAAAAACAACTTAAGGTGCAGGGATTTAATGTAGCACAAATGCATGTGAGTTGGTGAACATGGTGAGAGATATTTTGACGCAGATACGGTTGTAAATGCATTGCCATGCTCCTCCCATTGAAAGAACCTTCCGTGGAAAATCCTCCTGCGACGATGTAAATGATTTCATTACCTACGGCAGTTTTGATTCGCTTCATTGCTTCACTCTCATAAGCAGTCTTTGTTTATAGTTAATGTAATATAACTACCGATTATAAATAATTAAAAGCCTTGTAAATAGCTTATTTTGGATATTAATATAACCTGATATACCACTACCAGTTATTCTGGTGAAGAAGAGACAGGATTGCGAAAATGAATAATTGTTCACTGAATGGTGAACATGTTGAGTGTCACAGGACGAATGATTCTGCTAAATCACTTGCCTAACCAGTCTCGGCTTACCTTAAACACTCAAGTGCCTTTCTTCATTTTTTTGTTTTGTGTCTTAAAGTTACGAGACATTTGTTGCATCTGCTCCCAAATATTAGACGCACTCAATTGGTCAATGTAATGTCAAAAGGGCCTGTTATTGGATTTTAACAAATGCACTGCTATTTTTGAAGCACAGTTCAAAGAACAGTCAACATTGTGCTTGAATTACTCGTTTTAAATACTGCCTCGTTTTGGCATGAATTTCATTATTTTGGTTTATACCATTATTTGGTTTGTTTTGAATAACCAGTCAAGTATGATACAATTTATTTATTTAACCTAGTACGAACAGTCTTCAGGAATAACGGGTTTAAGATTCAAATTCAAGCTTTCGGTTCTAAATTAAGTGGTTATTTTAATTATTTTTTAATTTATCTTTTTCAATTGAAGGATGTAACATTTGAAGGGAACTGTCTCTTATTACTAGTAGTTATATTGTTTGAATATCAAACGATGTAAAAGGATATGGTCAAACGTGAACTCTGAAGAATGGTTACCTTCTAGGCAGTTTCAATATCACACTGTAATTGCACACTTGTCATTTTGAGTGTTTATGTATTGATGGATTTGTATGAATAAAACTCATGAATAAAAAGAAATTGTTCTCTACAGAACGTTTTTTGTCTGAAACTCACAAAAATCAGACGTGGTTGAAATTGATTGTACTATGTTTACTATTTAAAAATATATACCATTTAATTTACAGATTTTTTTTCATCATCATCATTGTATGTTAAGGGTTATAACTAACAAAAAAAAAAATTCTATTGAGATGAGAACAAAAATAAATCAATTACAAAAACTGAGCGGCGAGTGCTGAAACGATGCATCGAAACAGCATGTGACTTTCTCCCATCAGCCTTCAGTCATCACTCGCTTGCTGTCCAATAATCTCTCAGCCAACCAAGACTTTCATTTGTGGATCCTAACGTGAGCAGGAATATGGAACAGAAGAATTTTCATTTTATATTATGCATACGAAAAAAACCCAACATAATTTGTGTATGGCGAGGGAATCTTACGCAGTGGCTTGTATTCACAGCCGATGTAATCCGTGTATCCCAGTTCTTCCAGCATACTGAACACATACTGGTAGTTCAACTCCCCGGCAGTCTCTGGCTCGCTGCGCTCTGGGACCTGAGCGATCTGAATGTGGCCTGCAAGATCAACACGATTACACTGGAGCTTATTAGGAGTGGATCACTGTTGTCTTTGTGTCTCTCCCTGTCTCAAGGCACATATAATGATATATTCATATCATATAGAATTATTATATGACCAATATGTCTTTACTAGACATGTGCTGTACTTACCAATTAAGGGGAAATATTTCTTCAAGTTTTGTGTGAGATTTCCATCCATTATTTGCCAATGAAAAACATCCTGGAGAAAAAAAGTATCAAACATACATGATACACACACACAGGAGACAAAATTATGATTTTGATATTAACTTTTATTTTATGAATTCTGCATAAATATAATGAAATGTGGGGAGTAGAAATAGACTCATTATTAACCATTGGAGTTGTGTTAACACGCCCCTTTGACAATCAGCTGATTGAGGCAGTAATTATAGTTGTTATCAGCTGGTATATCAGCCCAGAGCTGTCATGAAGTCAGGGTTAAGGTGTTATCGGCTGGTATATCAGCCCAGAGCTGTCATGAAGTCAGGGTTAAGGTGTTATCGGCTGGTATATCAGCCCAGAGCTGTCAGGTTGTTAAGGTTTCTTTTGGTTTGTAGCCACACAGTTTTTTGACCGCTGAGTGACCAGTAAATTTAAGTTGTTTTTTATTTTATGTCTTTTGATTTTGATAAGAAAAACGTTACACAATGGAGTCTGAATGAGAAAGGACAATAACTAAGACAAAAGAAACAAGTCAGTGGACTCTGAGGGACGTTTGAGCGTCGACCGAGGAGCATCCAAAAGAACGAGAAGGGAGCACACACACACACACACACACACACACACACACACACACACACACACACACACACACACACACACACACACACACACACACACACACACTCACACACCCATGCACGCACACACACACGCACACGCACACACACACACACACTCACACACACACACACACATAGGAGCTGGGGCCTGTCTAATTTGATTTTTTTGCTGAGTAATTAACAAAAACATTTCCTATAAACCTCAGCAGAGGGGAGTTAGTGTGTGTGTGTGAGAGAGAGAGAGAGAGAGAGAGAGAGAGAGAGAGAGAGAGAGAGAGAGAGAGAGAGAGAGAGTATGTGTGTGTGTGTGTGTGTGTGTGTGTGTGGTGTGTGTGTGTGTTTCACACTTCCAAAGGGTCACTTCAGTTCAGCCATCATCTCCCACAATGCATCTGCAGCATCCTCCAGCCTCCACCTAACCTCCACCCCCACAAGACCTCCACAAGACCTCCACAAGACCTCCACCCGACCTCCACCCTCCTCCTGACCTCCACCCTCCACCTGACCTCCAGCCTCCACCTGACCTCCAGCCTCCACCTGACCTCCACCCTCCACCAGACCTCCAGCCTCCACCTGACCTCCAGCCTCCACCAGACCTCCAGCCTCCACCAGACCTCCACCCTCCACCAGACATCCAGTCTCCACCTGACTTCCACCCTTCAGCCTCCATCAGACCTCCACCTGACCTCCACACCTCCATGGCCACCGGACGCCATGCCAGAATACTCAACTGTTCTGTTCCCATGAGTTGCATGTTTTAGCTGAAGCTGCATCATAGCTCCTGTCAGCGGACTGTCACCCTAGGTTCCATGACACCTCACAGCCCCTCCTGGTTGCCGGGCAAACATGCCCAACAACCAATCAGATATAACCCTTCCACTAATGTTAAGTGTCCTGATACCAGAGTCTAAACACGGACCTGTCTAACCCCTACCTGCTCCTTAATGACCTGTCTCTGTACTGTCTAACCCCTACCTGCTCCTTAATGACCCGTCTCTGTACTGTCTAACCCCTACTTGCTCCTTAATTACCTGTCTCTGTACTGTCTACCCTACCTGCTCCTTAATATTCTCATTAAGCTTTATAACATCTTACCCTAAACATTATTATTATCATCAGTATTATTAGGAATAATAATATTAGTAGTAGTAGCTTAGCGTAGCGTAGCTTCATATGAGAAGTAGCTTCAGCTGCTGTACGTTCCAATGTGCACGGCATGAATGAACAAGCAACTGGGAGCACCAATCACACACGCACACACACACACACACACACACACACACACACACACACACACACACACACACACACACACACACACACACACACACACACACACACACACACACACACACACACACACACACACACACACACACACACACACCTACCATTTGCAGCTTGATATTGGGCCTCCCCACCTTCTCTAGTATTGCAGCTGCTATAGTGAAGCAGAATATGTGTTGAGCTCAACATGACTCAACGTTTTGGTTTTTTAAAGATCCTCAGAAGTTGACAGTGAATATTTTGACAGTATGATGTCAGAGATTCAAATTGAGTTCTGACAAGTTAGCCATTTGTTTACCTTGTCAAGAGAGACACAATATGTGCTTTTAGATGTGTATGTGTGTGTGTGTGTGTGTGTGGTTTACTGGCTGACTGTAGGCCTGCTGGAGATGGGATGTCATGTTTACCATGATGTGGAGAATCCAGGAAATATCTTGGATCCGTAATCCTCGTATTGATGGGTTCAATCAAACCAGTCACTCCTTCCTGAAAGTGCAGAACCACAATATCCATGAAGCTTTTTGAAAAGACACATTAAGAGTTCCTTAAAGTCATTTTTTGTAGTTTCATTAGCTTTTTTATGTTGTGCTGCTATGTCAATATTTGTAATAATATTTGTATTAAACCTGCACTATGTACGTTTTCCCATTAGCAGCCTCTAGTGGCTTGAGTTGTAGCTACAGTTATAGCTATATCATTTTCAGACGACAGTTACTGTCAAGCAGAATAAAACGAGCAGAATAAAACGATTCATAGCTAACAATTGGCCGAAGGATGGCCGCGTTTTAATCTTGAGAAACCTTCTAGTTCAGATATTGTTTATAGAGTAAACAGCTGCAGTAGAGAAGTGACATAGTGCAGGTTTAAGCTATGTTGTTCCCCTCACCTTTATGAGGACATCTGCGGCATACTTGAGGTTTTGTACAAAGGTTGACTCCATTTCACTGGCAACTTGTGCTCTGTCAGACCCCACTGGGACCCGTCCTGCCATCAGGTGGATCCTGATGTCACGATATACATAATAATATAGAAGCTGTTGGACACACACTTATCTTCATACTGTATTGTTACACTTCAATACACACTTATCTTCATACTGTATTGTTACACTTCAACACACACTTATCTTCATACTGTATTGTTACACTTCAATACACACTTATCTTCATACTGTATTGTTACACTTGAATTATACTATATACCTCTCCATTGCTTTTAAACCCCAGTTTCATAAATCATTTGTATTGCTTATTTAACACTGAGGTGGCGGTGATGTTGTGATTTAAGTGTGTGTACAAATGCCTGTAACTCTCATTATAACAAAGTTCACTTTGGCTTTTCTTCTAAATGTGTTTAATGTATTTATTTGACCATGCAATCAGAACAACAGTCTTTCTGGTGCCGACTGCTCACTAAGAGCAGGACAAAGTCCTCGTTCCACACCTCTTGCAGTCCAATGCATTTGCATACTTCAGAGCAAGCTGTAGTCCCTGTCTGAAGTCTGCCTCTCGTCCAGGCACTGCTGCCAGGCCAAGATCACCTGCCTTCAGATCACCTGCCGGGTAAAAACTAGTTCAGTAGACCTGTCTGACCAGCCTATACCTGGGGGGGTCTGACCAGCCTATACCTGGGGGGGTCTGACCAGCCTATACCTGGGGGGGTCTGACCAGCCTATACCTGGGGGGGTCTGACCAGCCTATACCTGGGGGGGTCTGACCAGCCTATACCTGGGGGGGGGTCTGACCAGCCTATACCTGGGGGGTCTGACCAGCCTATAGCAGCGGTGTGAACGTTACCTGGGGGGGTGTTGATGAGGACCACCGTGACCCCGGTGTCCCTCCTGGCTCTCTGGATGAGGTCTATGTTGGTATCGTACGGCCACGCCGCCTCCACAGCCTTGAATCCAGCGGACGCAGCAGCGTGTATTCTCTGGGCCAGGTCGGGCAGCTCGGTGTAAAGCCAGGACACATTAGCGCAGAACTTTAAACGGTGCATGCTTGACTCGCAGGGTGCACCACCTGTACCTGCAGAGGGGAACATGCCAGCGTTCATCCACCTCTCGTTTCTTCTTCTGCTTTTGCAATGTGGGTGTTTGTTGTTGTCCAGAGTCAACGTGCGCTACAGCGCCCCCTGCTGGACTGGAGGTTAGATTTACAACTAAATCAATTCAAGCACCAATCCGGTTTGACTCTAATTCCCCGAGTTGTTGTCCTCCCTAGTATGTGCAGGAATGAATTAAGGCCGTTGTGTTTGAATTCATATACAACATAGAGGCCTTCCCGTCTTGTTTCTTGGTTGCAATTTGTGCAACATTTATTTCCAAATAGATTTTTTGGTTTCTGTTTAATTTAGTGACACCTCATTCTTAACCTTCTCCTTTTTAGATATTTAAATGTTATGGCCTAAAAACTAATGACTACCACTAATGTCAAGGGACGGTTGTACTCATTCTACAATTTCACATCATTTATTTAGTAAAAAAAGCGAGAAAAAAAAGCCAAGAACAGATAAATTCAATCGACACACAGCATATGAATTATAACAATAATTCATAGTTTCATCACAGTGTACTCTGGCCAAAGGCAAATTCATGTACAGCCTTGTAATATGTGGAGATAAGCTGGCGATAAGGACCAAAGCAACGTTGATTAGAAAAACACAACTCAAAATGTGATAGACCCGTTCTGTCGCTGGTGAACTGGACACATGAGCTGCGGAGAATGTTATTTTTCGACTTTAAAGAGGATATAACAAAATCATCAAACTGTGAGAAAGCAATTGTGTTTTGATGTCTCTGTCACAACATATCCCAGGCAGGAGATGACACAGTGGAAAAACACACTCACCCATTATCGTGGAGTTAGATACATACCTGAGAACAGTTGAAGCTTCTGTTGAATGATGTTTTATATAATGAATGCTTCTGTTTTTCTTAATGTGTCTGCTTTGTTCTTGTGTAATGTACTTTTACTGTCCTCTTTTTGTGTTTTTTGTTTTGCTCTATACAAATGTTGATTTTACAATCTTTACATGTTTTGTTGGATAACTTTTTGATTATGTATTTGCAGGGCGCCATTGTGAATGGGAGCTATCATACCGTATATCTATAATCTATCCATCTATCATCTATCTATCTATCTCAGAAACAGTGTTCGACACAATAATAACCCCAACTTTTCATTCTTGAATATATATTCAATGACTGCAACTTTGCAAGTGAACTTAACCGCATACCTAAATATGAACACTTTTAGACCTCAGAAAATCAGACTAGATTTTCAGATGTTCTACAAAAACACAGAACAGAACATGAAGCCCTAGACTTTAGTTTCTCAGACAACATTGTGACAGACAACAGATGACGAAGATGTATTCCAATGTGGGTTCATAACATGCCTAACTGCAGGAGAGATGGTCATCTTTTGGTCATCTGGTCATCTTTTGGTCATCTGGTCATCTTTTGTGCTGACCTGTCTCACTTGTTCAGATGTGTGAAGACCATAGACTGTACAAGGTGTATTACGTGTACCTAGTCGATTCTAATGACATCAGTTGTGTGTGGGCGGAGATAACCGAGTAGTCCCGAGGCTGCGAGGAGGGACAGCGTGGAGGATGCTGCTGGATGAGACCGGCGGTGTGTGCGCAGTAGTGCGCAGTATTACGCACGCTGCGAGGGAGGACACTTGGCACACGTGTTCGCTTGGGACGTTTCCTGCTCACCGTCGCTGAAAGTCGGGTTGACTATCGAGGTGATCGTGGTGGTTTTTATGGACGTATGAAGACGAGTTATTATTGAACCAGCCTGCGGAAACGATACGAAACTGTGAGACTTTTTCTGAAGTCTAACCGGAGGAAGTACCTGTCTGTCGTTCCGCAAAGCGAACCTCCGGGGAACCACCGAGATGGTGAGTTCGTGTTTATTACGTTCACGTTTAATGTTTTAAAGAAGGGGCTGCGTGTACACACACACACACACACACACACACACACACACACACACACACACACACACACACACATATTTTCACACACACCTTTAATGATTAAAAAGTGACTTTACTGACAGGGTCAGGGTTATGAAGATGAATGATGGTCAGTTATACTATATCATCATAAAGTGTATCATAAAGTTCAGTGAAAGCAAAGTTGAACCATTGAAACTAATTAACTCAGATCAAACTACACACTTACTATTGTGCAACATGCAATAAAAACATATTTTATGGTATATTTGATTAATATTGACAGACTACCATATAGGCCAATGGAAGTTTTGCAAATCTTTCCAAAAATAGTTTTTTCCACAATAGCCTAATTCAAACTACATGTCATGCAGTTGAAACTGTGTGTTAGTAATAGCCTAAAAGAAAGACAGATATTGTTGGTTAAAGCCGACATCAAACTAATACTTGACTTGAGTTGGGTGCAGTTGGTACATTCCAGGTGGTAGTGGGAGAGCTTCGGTTTACAGAGCTCTGATGGTAGACGTATAGACAATACAATAAATGATGAACAATGAAATGACTGATTCTGCTGCGTTGCAACAAACCTCATCCCTGATTCAGCATATTGATGACCAAACCTTCCTTGGTTCTGAATGGAAGAGTGCTTGCATCCTCCTGTCAGCACTGAGCAGGACACAGTTGGCATCCACACACAGGCAGCATCATCTGCATCTTCAGTGAAACAGTGAAAGTACATGATTCATGGTACATGATTCTTCTGGGAAAACGTCAAAAGGTGGAGGTGTGGCTTCTAGAAAACAAGAAGGAGTGAGAGAGGAGTGACCATGTTGAGAGCAAGTCTCCAGGCCACAAAGACAACACATGTAAAATGATATGACACCTTTCAGTGGTGGACAGGGAGGGAGCCGTCGCTAGAGAGAGTTTACACAAAATGATCTTATTTGTTTATTTAATTAACTGATGATAAAGTAACTAAGGAAAACTATACTATTTGTGTGATATTAGTAAGATTCAATGGTTGACGTGAATTATCTTCAACATCTTGGCCAACATTACGGGCCTTCAGCTTTTTGCCTCTTTGTAACTACTCACAAACATTTGTACAACAGCTGAGTCAGAATCTATTAACATGACGTGCTATAACTGCACAGTATTTATACTGCAACCCTTTTTGACAGCTTTGACTCGTGTCTTGACTATTAATCGGATGTTAAATGACTATTTCAGTATACGAAGCAATACGTAGAACTGAAAATATAAACGGGAGGATATATGAATCATCGACATATGTTCAGGCCGTCCACTGCTGTTATTTGGAAAACCTCAGAGTGTATTTTTCTATGACTGTGACAAAAACCTCCCCCCACCATGCCCAAACAGGCTGGCTGTGAGCAGGACATTAGACAGGAGTGGGGCCTTGTAGACTGCGACTCTGAGGGGATGTGACCCACTGTGTCTGGCAGAGCCCGGGAACCCAGCAATCTGCTGCTCTCTTGGACATTACTGCTGTGGTCCAATGAGATTTTCCCCGCAAAGGACCACATTCAATTTAAGGTTCTCAAATATCCCTGAGCCCTGATTATACGTGTTAAGATGCCAATATCAGCCCTGATTGTATGGACGTGTTCAAATTTGCTTACCTGTCACTCAAATGTTCTTTTTGAAGCAGTGATTGAGAAGGGATATAACGGGAAAGATCATTGGCAACTGTGACAGTGTTTTGCCGTCTGTGGTTGCCTGTAACTAATGATTCAAATGGCCTGTAGTCTCCGTCCAGCCGGAGTCACATTGAACTGGACAGCTCGAGGGAGTGTCCGTGTTTCACAACTTGAAACCTTTCACATGAATAGACTCATAATTAGTTATGCTTGTGTTTGATGTACGTAACCCTGTTTTATGTTGCTTTCTTGGCCGGGTCCCTCTCGAACAAGAGATTTGAATCTCAAGGTCACACCTCTCTCCACTGAAGTCATGGCCGGCTGGTTCTGCTCACATGTGTTTTAGATGGCTGAACAACAGGTCTGAGGTGTACCCAGCTGGTCTACCCTGCACCGGGTATTCATCCACATGTATTTGAGATGTCTGTTGTATGTGCGTATTGTTGGCACTGGGACTGTATGCTGTCTGTTTCTTTTCTGTTCGCTTGCGTTTTAGTCTGACATGGAAAATAATTCAATTCAATTCAAATAATTTAATTGTTAATGAACAGTATTGCAGTATGCTGTGTTTTTATATGCCCACCAAAAGCTGAAAATGGTGGCATTCGAAATCCACGGTTCAGATTCAGAATTAAAAGCACAAACATTGATACATCTTGTAATACATGTGTTTTATAAAATGATATTTTCTCAATTTATTATTGAGTCAATTTAGTTCTTTTAACAAATTAACTAAAAGAACAAAATGTTATCAAAATTGTATTATAGTTAATTTGCAAGCTAATATTCTTAAATAAAAGGCAATGGAGGTAGTGTTTGTTTAGGTGATAATTTGAATAGGGTTAAGGTTTCTATGTAGCTGTTAATATTATGCAAAAAGAGATAGAATTTGACAATTATGAATTCATTATTCAATTAATTGTTTATCTCAATATATTTCACATGTTGGCCTCCATCCACTAATACACTCCAGTCTTTACTGCCTGCCACAACCAAATCTGTGTGAGTCTCAGGATCCTTGTGTGAAGATGCAGGTGTGTTGACTGTATTCTGTGAAGTGTGTACTCTTCCTTCTCTGCCCTCGCTTTGAAATTAAATTAGAGGCCAGGTGTTGTGCTCTAACGGATGTTAATTTCCTTTCAGGTGATCCTTTAGCTTTGTTGTTTATGTTTGAAGGCTCTGAAATTGCTCCCTTTGCACCAGTTCATATGGAGGAAGTCACACACCGAAGGAGTAACGCAACAATATCATGTTCACTGCCGTCTCAATAGGCCCCTTTGTTATGCTCTCACAAAGGCCGGTCTTCTGTTTAACAAAAAACTCTGCTATATACTTTACATTTTTTTTCCATCTTTTAATTCTATTTACTGTTTTTGGGGACCACGGTGACTTCATAGCTGAAGACTTCCCGCAGTGAGAGAATGTACATATTCATCGGCACTCCTCCACTTGATTTTATAATACTTAATATTTCTATTCCCTATAAGTATGCTATATTCCCCCATTTTTACATTCTCTGGAACAGCTGCTAGTGCTTCATTATTTATTATTATTATTTATTATTTGTTTAATTTACTTTTATTTTTATTATGTATTTTTTTTAGCTATTTTTGGCCTTATTCTTTGACTCTTTCTATCTGACATCTCTTTAATACCTTCTACGTATTGTGAGCTTGCCCTGTCTGTTTAGAATGACCCTGTGTTGTGCTGTGCATGTGATCAATAAAACACTTTGACTTTGACTGAGAATGCTCACTGACTGTTGCCTATTGTCAAATTCCACTTTTTCCTCAAGCCGCCTAGAAGAAATATAACATGAAATCTGTTCATCTGAGATAGTTAAGTCATGCTAATGGTGTCAGTGTTTGCTAGTTAAACCTTGTTTTCCACTGTCCATGGGTTTATTGCTGAATCTCAGTTTTCCAATGGGGGAATACATTTAATACAAAATTATTCTCACATAGCTGAGTAAAATGTGTATGTCTAGAGTAATGAGGAGCAGTTACTTTTTAAAGTTTAAAAACCTGCCATTAGCTCAGACAAAATGGAGCCTCTTAAGGCCCCCCCCCCCCCCCCCCTCGCTTCATATTGGTTGACGACCAGTGATGGTTGAGCTGTTGAGCAGGAGACTTGA
>OOFB01017092.1:14165-30160 GCA_900323305.1 Trachyrincus murrayi | reverse complement strand
CTTTAATAATATTAAAGCTACATACAGAGCCATAAAACACTAAAGTGTATGCTTAATCTATATATTAAGACTATATGCTTAATCTGTGTGTGTGTGTGTGTGTGTGTGTGCGTGTGTGTGTGTGTGTGGCCGTGTGTGTGTGTGTGTGTGTGTTCAATTGCGCGTGAATTCATGAACAATTGAATTGCACGCAGGTGACTCTGCTGTATTTGGTCTCCCGGCCCTCACCTCGGGTCTTGTTTTCTCATAACAGTCTTCTCTGTCACCTTACCTCCATGCTTGGGTTTCCACATTCCAAAACGCTCATTCACTACTCGTGCATGATATCATCATCGTACAACACACAGATCTTACGCTTGATCACACACCTCTCAACAACAAATATATGTTCTGTCTGTGTTTGTTCACTCATGTCCCAGTGGGTCTTGTCTTGTACGTCTTGTCTTTTGCGTTTGTAAACTGTCCTCTTGTATTTGTACCGAGGCTGGGCCAGAGCTCTTGGAGCCATCAAATAGCAATATATAAATATTCACTTTCAGAATACTTTTTTGGCTTTACTTATGTAATATATTAGTCTGAGAACACCTGAATGTGTGAGTCCTCTACCTACAAATTGACAGTGTTGTCAGTCCATTATGAGCAGCAGTGTAATGTTGTGATTCTTCATCATCATCATCATGGTACTCCTATGTCCTGTCTGTGTCCACAGATAGGTACACAATGCAAGCTAAGGCACAGAGAGAAGTCTCTGTGTGTGTGTGTGTGTGTGTGTGTGTGTGTAATCCTTTAATTGTCTCTTTACTCGTATGTTTTTAGTTGTGTATTTCTAATATGAACAGTATGTTCATTATGTGCCATATTTTCATCCATGTGTATTTGATCCTGACGCAGGGTTAATAATCATCACTGGATAATCAGCTATTGGGCCTGTTTTACTCTTTGTATTTCTTCCTGTCTTCTTCTTCCTGTTGCTTTTTCTTTTTTTCTTGTATATTATTTTTTTTCTTTTACATTTTTTTTTCAAAATGTCTGCCTCCCCAACGTTCCGTTTCTCCCTGCCATAAAAAACGACCAAATGTCACCTTTCAGATCAGCGAGAAGGTTGGTTCTGCTTCTCCTCTCTCCTGTAAGGTCTGGCAGACTGGAGCCGTGCTGCGCCGGCATCTCGCTGGGCGCCTCAGGCCCGTCGCGGCCACTATCAGGACCCCCCTCCCCAATACCTCGCCTTTGTGCACAATCTAAACCATAGACATGTATACGTAGACGCCGCATTGACCACTTCGGCCCACTGCTGCGATACGTCAACGTCGCCGCCATATTGGAGAGGTCGAGACCGGCCTGTAAACACATACTAGTAAAACGGGGGAGCTGCGGTTCTTCTGGATAAAAAGCACTTGGATAACAGCCTTGACCTCTCCAATATGGCGGCGGCGTTGACGTACGATCCAAAGAGCAATGCGGCGTCCATGTATATACGTCTATGATTGAAATCCTCACCCTGTGCTGTGATGCTGCCCGTTAGCCGCGTGTGTCTGGCATGGATACGGTGTTCGTCTGCTCCTGTGTCTGCATGTGTCTGTGTTTGATTGACACATAGAATGGTCTGTGTTTTTTGTAATAACTGTAATAAAACCTTTAGGTTGATTAACCAGCGGTCTTGTTGGGTATAAGCTGATGGGAAGGTTGTTGCTGTGTGATAAATAACCTCAACAAGAGCCCTGTTCTGAAAGAGTAGCCTTACGGTAGGGCTGAACCACGTGGTAAATAAATCAGATTGTGATTATTTTGACAGATATTGCGATTTGCAATATGATTCACTATTAGTGGGAATGATAATCTTTGCATCACAATTTTTATTTTCACTGAAAAAACTATTAAACTCATGATGTGACATTAGTTGGGGACTGTACCAAACAAACATGTTTTCTTACATCTGGACAATTTTTTTTTTATATTTACACATTTTACTCTTATCAACAAAATTGCAGCTCCTGCTATTTGGATATTGCACTTGGCCATATTGCGATTTAGATAATATTTCGATTAATTGTTCAGCCCTACTTTACGGTACTCTGCAGTGCATTATAAACATGCATGTAGATGACGTACTGTACATACGATCGTATGTGCAGTAATATAAACATCCATGATATTACCATGATATAAATCATTTTACCACAGATTTGAAGTATGAACTGCCCTATCCCATTTTGATCCATGACTTGATTTGCTTGTGTTTGTTTAGTTCTATTGGTCTGATCGATCACATCTACGTCACGATGGTCATTCACTAAGAAACTGAGAACTTAGTCTTTAGTCAAATGTGTTCAAAAGTTCACGGTTATTTCTATCCTTCGGATACAAAGAAACGGTGTCATAAGCGTATTCAGGTACCCGCTACGAGATTATTCAGTATATATTCAGTAGATTAGAAATTATATAACATTACTAAACAATAACAAATCAAATAAAAGATAACATAAGCAAAATTCAAATCATCTCAAATTTGGAGACAAATTTGGAACGTCAGGTCAACTTTCTATTGCTAATAGCATTTAGTCCATGACTTTAAAGTGTGCTGTGTGTTTACTGGGCATGTCTACACCACAGGATGTCACCCCCACTGTCTTCTGCATGGCTGCGTCAGCTTCCTGCCACTCCGTGTTCCTCGTCTATTCCTCTTCTTCTGGCATGCCGTACGAGACACACAACGTATAGATGTAGAGGGCAATGTGTGACAAGCCTCTGGTGCTACCTAAAAAAACACCCTCTTAGCAGAGGTGTCATCGTAGGACAAACATCATAACACTAATTATTGGTCTGTTTGATGGTCCACGGTCAAGTGTGTGTTATCTAGTCACTAGTTCAGTTGCCCTGGTACATAAAAGGAGCGGGCCCATAATTAGTGTTATGAGCGACACCCGTGTGCGATGAGCCTCTCGTGAAAAGGGTCTGTTGTCAGTCCTTCACCCCACAACCAGATAGCATTAATAATAGCTTCTGTATGCTCTGATTCCATTCATACTGCAACTAATCTCCATCTTCAGGGTTTATCCCATGTGTGGAAGTGTCACACACAGTCGTGCTGCCGTGCAGGTGTTGATGACCCGCTGTTGGCCAGCACGTTGACGTAGATCCATTAAGGATTGTGACCTATTGTTTATATATTCACAATACAAGCTTCTATTCATTTTAAGTCCAAACGTTACAATATATATCATATTTATTTCATTATTTTAAGGTTCAAAGTTTGTTCAGTTAACTACACGTGCTTTAGTTCTTTAGTTGCAGTGAATTAAAAAAGCTACCATGGTGTATCTTAGTATATAATATACTACTAGACATAGTGTATCATAGTATATAATATACTACTATACCATGGTGTATCATAGTATATAATATACTACTATACATGGTGTATCATAGTATATAATATACTATATATACTAGTACATAGTGCCATACGATAATTAGATCACCTTTTATCTCATCTCATGTCATAGTTATTCAACTGCTGGCTACGCAGGGAGTACAGTGTAATGCCTCTATCATCCAGCCCCATTTCACTGTTGTTTTTAAACCCTGTCTTCAGAGTATTGCCGTATTTATTATCTTCCAACATACAAAGGTGTCTCATTTTAATCATGTATATACATCTGAAGCTTTTTTAGAGTTGTCACTGCAGTCTGTGCATTCTGCCCTTTAAATGACTCCGGTAAAGAGACCAACGTGGGGCGGCCATGTTTTGTGCTGTATCGCCATAAGGACCGTACCCACGGTCATCTGTGTGTTTTGGAAGATGAGGTGAAAAAGTAAAAGATGCTGCTCGATATTAATATTGCTGCTCGGCTTTTGCTCTTCACTCGGTATGTAGTAATGCTATTGCCTCGAATATGACCAATTAATACCACGCTCTCCTCGCGTGTCCACTCCTTCCTCTGCAGTCCGCCGCGTGCCCCCGCGTTTCTCCATCCCGCCCACTGCCCACGAGGTGATGCCCGGCGGCAACGTTAACCTGACCTGCGTGGCGGTTGGTGCACCCATGCCCTACGTCAAGTGGATGACCGGCGGGCTGGACCTCACGCGGGAGGACGAAACGCCCGTGGGCCGCAACGTTCTGGAGCTCACCAACATACGCCAGTCGGCCAATTACACCTGCGTGGCCATCTCCTCCCTCGGCATGATCGACACCACGGCTCAGATCACCGTCAAGGGTGAGGAGGGAACACAGGCCTTCTGTCTGAAGCTGCAGCGGATGATAACCTGAATGTTGTGTTTGAGTAGCGGATATACGGATTAGAGAACCTAATATTATGATTCAGATCAATCAAAGCCTGTAATTTATAAGTAAAATCTGAAGAGTTAGACTTTAGGAATTATGCATGGAAAGGATGTATGCTGTATGATATATTTTACACATGGATGTTTGTACATGGATACTCATCACCCGATTGCAGTCTGTATAATGCGATTATCCAAGTGGAAATGTAAATCGTTACATTTGAGTCATCTGTAATCTTAATTCGATTAGTAATTTCTTCAACAGCTCTCTCCCTGTTTGCCTCTGTCCTAACAGCCCTGCCCAACCCGCCTGCTTCCCTCGCTGCGACGGAGACCACCGCTACCAGCATCACTCTGACCTGGGACTCAGGAAACCCAGAGCCGGTCTTCTATTACGTCATCCAGTACCACCCCAAGCTGTCCATTAACGGCTTCCAGGAGGTGAACGGCGTGGCGACCACCCGCTACAGCATCGGCGGCCTCAGTCCTTACTCGGAGTACGAGTTCCAAGTCATCGCTGTGAACAATGTCGGCCGCGGCCCCCCGAGCGCCACTGTCGACGCGCGCACTAGCGAGCAGGCGCCCTCCTCGCCGCCCCTGCACGTCCAGGCGCGCATGCTGAGCCCCAGCGCCATGCGGGTCCAGTGGGAGCCGCCGGAAGAACCCAACGGCCGGATCCTGGGCTACCGGGTGTACTACAGCCCCGGACAGGGTGCTCCGCTGAGCTCCTGGCTCAGGCACAACACCGATGACGGAGAGATGACCAGCATCTTGGGCCTGACCACGGACACCACGTACAGCCTGAGGGTCCTCGGCTTCACCTCCGAGGGGGACGGGCCCCTCTCGGACGTGCTGCTGGTCAAGACTCAGCAGGGAGGTGAGAAACGCTCACGGTGCCTTGTGTAGCCTTTTGGTTATCAGCAAAATGATCCCATGGAGCGATGGCTTGGAGCATGGGGTACCCGAGATCATGTACTCATGATTAACTGGTCCAAGAACACATTTCTATGTCTCTCTGACTTCTCAGTCCTATGAAATACCCAAATGTTAACCTTGAGTACCTCCACTTCTCCTGTCTAAAGTTCCCGCTCAGCCATCTGGCTTTGAGGCAGAGGCCGAATTGGACACGCGCATCATGTTGTCATGGCGATGGCCCGTCAACGACCAGATCACCAACTTAGAGCTCATTTATTGGGAAGCCAGTGACTTGGCTAATAAAGTAAGTTATTCATTGTTTCAAAGGTCCAATCAGTTGTATTCTGTTGTGAGAGATGGTCCAGGCTATGCTCCCGCCACACCTACTGTCCAGACATTGTCCATGTACCGACTGTGGGCCCACGTCTTTCTTGTCTCTTCTCCGCAGTACCAGATCACACTGGAGCCAACGGGATCCTATGCTATCGAGGGCTTGAAACCGGACACCCTCTACATGTTCTCATTAGCGGCGCGCTCCGAGCTGGGTCTAGGGGTGTTTACTCAGCCCATCGAGGCCAGAACATCCCAGTCCAGTGAGTAGCCCAACATCATGCATCACCCATGGGTACATGTAGTCCTGAAGATGTCTACTGTAATGTAATGCTGTCGGATTGCACTCACCCAGGCAAAAAGGGGTTATGTCGGTTTCCCATATATATATATTCCCATATATATGTATATATATATGTATGCTTCTTCCTTCCTCTCTCCCCACCAACACCTCTTGATCATTTTTGTTTTTAGTTGCACTTATTTTCATTTAATTTATTTTGTACTTATTTTTTGTATTTGGCTATACATTTTATACAGCCCTTTAGATTTTGGACAGTTGACTACAAAACTTAAAACTTAACATAAACAAATAATAATGACATTGATACATACAACACACAAGATCTATAAATGTATTGCTCCCTATGGCTCCAAGTCAAGCTTTGCTTGATCCTTGACCATCCCATGATACCTTTCCCTCAGCCCCGCCCCTGGAGTTACACCTGCTAAGCCTTAGCTCCACCAGCATCCAGGTGAGTTGGGTAGCGCCCCCTGCAGCCAGTCATCATGGCAACATAGCATCCTACTCACTGGCCTATCAGGCGCTCCCTGGAGAAGATGTCAAGCGTCAAGTGCTGACCGGGATCGGATGCAACGTGAGCAGCTACGTGCTGGATGGTCTGGAGAAGTGGACCGAGTATGTGGTCTGGGTGAGGGCTCACACTGACAAAGGGCCGGGCCCAGAGAGTCCTGCGGCCCGCACCAGAACACAGGAAGACGGTATGTTGTTGAAGGCTTCACTTGGACTTCTCTTGGCCTGGAGCTAACCCTTCCTGCTGCTACTACTCCTGGTTCCCTGGAGCTAACCCTTCCTGCTGCTACTACTACTCCTGGTTTCTGATCTCTCTCTCTGTCTCCTTTCCTTCAATCGGTTTTCAAACGGACCAGATCAAATGGATAATTTCTTTCCTTTTTTTCCTTGGAACCGCCTTTCCAATAAAGTGCCGCTTCCGGTGTCCTCTTGATGTGCTTCAGCATCAAAGATAACCAACAGCCTTTACTTTACGTATGATGACCTCACCCTGTCATCATCACACAAGGAATTCCTGTGTGATGTCATTTATTAGATTGGATCAGAGCAACTGGTGTACAGACGTCGAATGCAAATGAGTGTACACTTTTATCCATTTCTAACCCCAAATTATTCATTATCTTTTTTTTGGGTTTGTTTGAGAAACCAAGTGAGAAATAATCCTCCCAATTCTAAGATGTACTCCAGTTAAGGAACCACCACACATTTTCTCCAACTCGAGGGCAGCTATCCAGGACAGCTATGATCAGGAAATGATTGATAAGGTAATAAAATATGACAAAATATTACCAATACTGTTCCTTCCTTATGTTTGTCCCAGTGCCTGGAGCCCCTCCCAGGAAGGTGGAGGCGTATGCCATGAACTCCACTGCCTTCAGGGTGACCTGGAAGCCCCCCCTGCAGGTGAAGCAGCACGGGCAGGTCAGAGGGTACCAAGTGGTCTACAACCGGCTGGAAAATGGGGAGCCACACGGGCAGCCTCTCATCATCGATGTGTCCCTCCCTGAAGTCCAGGTACCGCAGGCCCTTTTCCCCTTATTGGAAACCAGCGTTGTGTTGTTGGAAGAGTCACTTGTAACAGTCAGCTTCCCTGATTACAGTTGGGAGACTCGATAAGAGAACGCTCTGCTTCCTGCACTTTTCTTGTGAACGTTTGGCATTGATAGGAGGCCAGCTCCTGAAGACCGGAGGGGCCGAGAAGGACATTAGGGAATAATAAGGTGCGTCAGGTAGGAAGGTGCTACTCTGTGCAGGATTTTATAAGTAAGTAATAGCACCATTAAATCTGACATAGCGTTAGTCGGAGGCCAGTGGAGGGAGGAATGAGTAGGAGTAATGTCATCAAAAGTTCTGGTTCTAGTTAAGAGTCTAGCAGCGGCGTTCTGCCCAAGCTGGAGGCTTTTCATAGTGCAGTTCGGTAAACCAGAGAACAGAGCATTACAGTAATCTAGTCTAGACGATATAAATGTTGTGGAACCTTGGTCTGAGTTTAGCAATGGTTCTAAGATGAAACAAAGCAGTTCTGGTAATACTTTCTCCATGTTGATCAAAAAGAAAGCGTAGGGGTCCAACAAGACACCAAGATTTTTGACACAGGAACCTTGAGAGATAGCAAAGCCCTCAAAACGTAGTTTGATGTCTTCAAATTGTGTGTTAGTTGTTGCTTCGGGCCGGTGATTATCAGCTCCGTTTTCCCTGTGTTTAGTCGTTTTTGGGACATCCATCTTTTAATTGCAGTCGGGCAAGATTCAACCTTCTGAGGAGTCGTTTGATCCAATATGGTTGTCAATTTAAGTGTCGTCAGCATAACAGTAAAGCTAACTCCGTAGCTTCGTAGCTTTAGCATGGTAGTAGTAAAACCACCACAAAAGTGTAACACAGATCCTAAATCCTACTGAATATATTTGTAGGAAACATGATATCATGATTGTTTTTCTGTTGGACCTGGTGTGCACTAGTGTGTACAGTGCATTGCAGCGTGTGCAGTGGCCAGGTATGAATCGCGGTGTATTCAGCATGTAGAGGCATGTCTCAACCTCTGCCAGGCACCTCTTCAGTTCTTCGAAGCTTATCTGTGCCAGCATGCCTTTTTGGTGAGCGGGAGATAGCCGGGCACCCGACACGCTTTGTTTAATAAACCTCCTGGAAATAGACTCCCTTGCCTTTTCAGATTTGTGTAATGAAGGTTCACAGGAGGAGCAGAGAATTCTGTGTTTGCAATATGCATTAAGATTTCTTTCGACCTACATCATGAAAACGCCAGGTGCTGGGTGGAAGGTGGGAGTTTTAGCACATGATGTTTTTATGTGTGAGATTCATTATTTCATGTGTTCTTGTGCACAGACTTTTTTTTTCTGCTGACGTGTTTCCAATTACATTAAAGGCAAGAGAACGTCTCTATTTTAAGAGTTTAAGAGTTAAATAATTGTATATAATTTGTAATAATTGCCTTGTGGATGTAATCAGTATTATGTATGGGTGTTCGCTGCTATAGGTTGAAGGTCATAACGTGGCTCAGAAACATCAGGGAAACCTGACTTACAGCATCCACTAAATCTTTTTGTTTTTGTCACTGTTACTAAAATAAGACATGTAGAGAAAACAGGTGTACAATCCTACGTCTTGCCGCCAACCAGTTTGTGAACATTTCCCTCTGCTCCGAACTCAAGTTGTGTTCTTTTCGTGCCTCGAAGGTTACTCTTCGACATCGTGTGTGTGTGGGTGTGTGTGTGTGGGTGTGTGTGGAGCTTCGTCTGGGTTGATTTTGATGTCCGCGTCCGAGAGAGGCTTACGCTTGTCGGACACTTGAACAGTATAACGCCACGGTGTGTGTGGCGCATTTCATAACATCGCTCATTATACATACATAACGACGGTACCAGTTTTTTTTTTTAAGTATCACAAAGTTGGCGTGGGTCGTAACCACGGGTCGATAACCCCCCTCCTTCCTAGAACTCTTTTTTTAAATCTCATAGTTCTATTCATGTCTCAGAGGTCCAATATTAGTGCTGGATTAGTTGATGGCGGTTACCGGTCTGTTTTAGTAATCCTGTGGAAGGGTTCATCTGTGTGTGTGGATTCCTCTCCGTCACGCTGTCTAGAAGACACGTCTCCTGCAATTAACTCTGTGATGTGCATTCCTGTCTTATCTTGCATGGCACCGGGCCAGATAAAACACTCTCTTACTCTCTCGTCTCTGTTTTGTGTGTCCTTTCTACACTCTTGTTCTCCTTTCTCACAGTTCAATTAAACTCACTCACGCATCCATGCAGACACGCAGACAAGCACAAACACACAGACTCTGCTGTACCTCACACCTGATGTGTGTGTGTGTGTGTGTTTTAACCCGTCTCAGAGCTCCTCCTTTGATATGTTTAGTTTCTCCCGTCGGCACCCATGGCTGTGATTTCTACTGACAAACTCTGGCATTTATTAAAAGGAGAACTTCCGCCAATTCTCAACCGGCTTTGCATTCATCATCATCTGGATGTACTCTTATCTCGCCTTTAAATCGTTTTCTTTCCTACGTATGTCTTTTTCTGTCATTTCTCATTTCCTAGAACAACATAACGTAACATACTGTGCCCCAGTATGCTAAATCATTGTCGAAGGATGAAGACAGAAGACAGAATAACACGCAAGGCACAGACATTCTGCTGAATTTGTTAGTTGGAACGTGACCTCGGCGGCTGCATTTAATGATTCATTCTGATGAATGAGTGAAAAACACGGAGGATCAGCCTGCAGTATCCATTATGGCTCATTGTGGAGTTTTGAGTGTGTGCAGTCAGGAGACTCAAAGCCCTTGAGGATGCAGCGAATTTCAGTTTGTTTCTCTTGTTTCGTCTCCTTCTGTTCTTTTCCGTTGTCTTCTTCTCTTTGCCTTATTTCCCCTCTCTTCCCTTCCCCAAACACATGCCCTGTAATCCAGGAGGCGACGGTCACAGGCCTCCTCCCAGAGAAGAGCTACTCCGTCACAGTGGCAGCCTACACCACCAAGGGAGACGGGGCCCGCAGCAGAGCCAAGGTGGTCACCACAACCGGAGCTGGTGGGTGCCTCTCGTATGTTTGTCTGTCATTGGGAAACACAAAGTTAGAATGGGACTACCAGGGGAACTTCACAGCAAAATCCCCATAGTACCCTTAAAGGGCAAAATTCACTGCCAATTAAACCTTCACCAAATGGTGAAGCAACAGGAGCTGAATTTCTGGTGAGGAGTAAATTAAAGGTAGTCGCATTTTTATTTAATTATTTAGTCCGCATTTCACCTTTTTGGTATCATTTTTAAATTCTAATAATTAACAAAAACCTAATTGATTCCAATTAGTCATGAATAAAATGAATGCTTTTGGTTGGTGTATTCCTCCTCCCTGATGCCTCCAGTCCCAGGCAAGCCCACCATGATGATCAGCACAACCATCGGCAACACCGCTCTGATCCAGTGGCAGCCCCCCAAGGAGATGGTTGGGGAGCACACGGGCTACCAGCTTCAGTACAAGAGAGCTGAAGAGGCGGCTTTTACTGTGAAGGACTTCAAGAAGACGGACGACCACTTCACCGTCACCGGCCTCTACAAGGGAGCGACTTACATCTTCAAACTGTGCGCCAAGAACCGGGTCGGCAACGGGGAGGAGTACGTCAAGGCGGTGAGCACGCCGGAGGATGTGCCGGGCAGCTACCCCCGGAACCTGAGTGTGACGGACCTGACCGCCACGTCCACCACGCTGGTCTGGGACCCCCCGCCCCTGGCTGAGAGGAACGGGAGGATCGTCCGGTACCTCGTGGTGTACCGGGACATCAACAGCCAGCACAACACCACCAACACCACCACAGACACCCGGATGACCGTCCAGGGCTTGCGGCCGGACACCACCTATGACATCCGCGTGCGAGCGTTCACCAGCAAGGGAAGCGGACCCCTCAGTCCCAGCGTCCAGAGCAGGACCATGTCTGCCTCCATGCCAGGTGAGACCCTGGGTGTGTGTCACTCACTGATGATCTGTCTTTCTTCCGATGTGTTGTGTATATATATATATATATATATATATATATATAACGTAACTGTTGTAATTGCCAGCATATGTCTGCACACATGCAGAGTTTCAAAATGTGCAAACACACACACCTACAGCTATACATGCGTTACAAGAGCAGATGGCGGGGGGGAGGTAAGACAGGGGGGAGGTAAGACAGATTGCCGCCTTCCTCAGCAGAGACCGTTCATTATCACAGGTCTGGAGCCTGTGAAGAATTCTATTCATTTAGTATCTGCACATTATATGGCAAATAATGTCATTCTAATATCACTGCCTATATATGTGCCTATGGGCAGTTATTAATAACACTTCTGATTCAGACTCCTGGCGTCTGCGGGGGTTGTTATATCATATTTAACAGTGTATTATCTGATTAATGGCCTTAATATTATTAGTTGTATCGTCATTATAGTTCTTTTGTAACAATGCTGACACAAAAGTCATTGATTATACGTTACAGTTCGAACATTCTTCAATCTAAAGTCTTTGTATTTTAGCCTGGTTGTGTCTCTACTGACATGTTTTCATGTACTTTAGTGTTTTACGTTAGTTTGTGTTGTTACTGACTCTTGCTCTCTTTCTTTTCTCTCTTCTCTAGAATCCCCTAAAAACTTTGGCGTCAAAGCAGTGACAAAAACGTCTGTCCTGTTAACCTGGGAAGTTCCAGAAACGTTTCAACCTCAGGTTCCTCTCAAGGTGAAGCTATGCCACGCTGTGACATCTACTCATCTGTATGCCCGTATAATGTATGATGTGTGTTTAATGTGTGTATAATGTCTATACATGTACACATGTAACTGTTATGTGTGTATCCATGCACGTATCTATTATGTGTATCGCATCTCGGCAGGAATCCAAAGCTAATCGTTAAATTCATGCATGATGCATTTTAAGAGTGCTGTTAAAATAAAATACTTTTAATGAGATGTAAGTTAAAGTGGTCGTCTTGAAGAGGGTATGTAAATGTAAATGTCTTTTCTATCTTGTTTAGACCACGGAGGCTGAGAATGATAATTCCTCTACTATATCTAATACGTCACTCTGTCTCCGTGGTTAGTTTCACTAAACCTCCGTTCCCCACAGATCCTGTACACCCAGCAGAGTGTGGAGGTTCAGGCTCACCTCAAGAAGAAGCTGATCCGGGGTCTGCAGCCGGACACCGAGTACTCCTTCGTGCTGATGAGTCGCTGGAGCAGCGGCGGCGGTCTCCAGCAGCAGGTGTCCATCCGTACCGCTCCTGACAAGCTCAACACCAAGCCACTGCACCTCCAACAGAACCCAGAGGAGGGCGGGAGACTCACCTTCAGTCTGCCCCGGGTTCCTGCTGGAGTCTCCGTCAGGTGAGTGTTGTTTCCTCCAAAGTAGCCAGTCTCACTTTCAACCAATCATATGATATCGTGTTTGCCGTTTGTCGTCGTTTAAATCTTGCAATGTGCTAATAACACACGGCTGGCCGGTGCGTTTTGTCACTCTTACTGTTCGATCAGAATCATCAAATCTTTGAACCGTTGAATTACGGAGGTAAGCTGGGAGCCAGGCCCCGTGTTAACACTACTCCTCTAGCTTGTTGCTTGATGCAGTCGTGTGTTTTGAATGCAGGTGGTACTATGTAGCCGTGGTCCTTGTCACCCCAGCTTCTCTGCAGATGTGGGACAGCCCTGAGGACATGGATATTCATGAGGTGGGTGAACGCATGGATGGATGCATGATGCATGGAATGATTCGATGTAACCGGCCAACAAAGGAAGAGCACATAATGTTCAAGTCGTATATATACTAATAGAACAGAATATTCTCAATTCTTAAATTGTCTATTTTGACTTGCAGAACTATGAAGTTAAAGTGCAGAATTAATTCTGGCTGTTGAAAATAACAACGTGTAGTCTGTTTACAAGTTTTAATTTGGTTGCAGTTCAATTCATATTTGATCCGGTACATTTAATCTTTTGGTTCGTCATAATTGTTGTGTGTTGACTGTTTACAGCTCCTGGAGGCTGGCATGGACTCCAGCGTGTCCCGGCACCGGAGACAGGTCCAGGACTTCCCTGAGTCCTACATCGCTGCCCGGCTGGAGACGCTGCCGGACACCTTCACCCTGGGGGACGAGAAGCACTACAACCACTACTACAACAGAGCCCTACCTGGGCAGCAGCTCTGCCTCTGCTTCGTCCTCGCCGAGCTCAAAGACCGCAATCCTGTGAGCGGGAATCACCATCATCATCTAGCCGGACATTTTTTGTTTTCATGTTTCACATAAGCTGAAATGGTGTCAGTATGATACAGTTTAGTTATCGAGGGAAACGTCTGTGATCAGCTTCTTGCTCAATGGAGTCAAACTGAGTGTTATAATTTATAATCACGTACGATCTCAGGTTCAAAGGAGATGAAGTTAGTATTGGACTACTATTGGAATATACGAGCTGGCCATTTTGTATGGCTCACACATGCCATGCTAACCGCACCAAAACGGTGCACAGGACAACGTTTGTGGATCAAGTTTGGACACAATCAATATCAGTATCAATATGCCTACGTTGTGTAACTTCTTAAGATTGGTTTAGTTAAGGTTGTTTTTACTCCTGGGAGGGCAATTGTTTTACATGAGGTATAATTCAGAGTGTGTGTATGGATGTGTGTATGAATGTGTGTATGAATGTGTGTATGAATGTGTGTATGAAAGGGTGAATGTGAGGCAATATTGTCAAGCGCTTTGAGTGGCCACAGGTCTGAGGCGCTGTATAAAATGCAGTAAATTTACTATTTTCCATTTACTTGTGCAGCAGCAGAAGATATTTGTGGCCAGTCCGTTTTCCGAGCCGGCCGTGCTGACGTCCCACGCCGTGAGCCAGCACGCCGAGGACCCTGAGATGCTCTGGGTCATGGGTCCCGTTCTGGCAGTCGTCCTCATCATCGTCACCGTTATTGCCATTCTCCTGCTGAAGAGGTGAGCGGGAGCTGACTGCAAAGTCTCAGCACACAGTACGACACACGACACACACACACACACACACACACACACACACACACATAGCATTCCTTGGCATATAGGAGAAGCCTTCGCATGTTCTCCAGTGCTTGTATTTGTGAGGCCAGATCCCTTGAGGAGCGGTGCTGTAGAAGCCAGATAAAGGCTTGTGCTAGCGTTGCCTGCAGGTGGGTGGACGGGACGGGGTGTGTGGGTCCGTCATGAAGCCATTGGCATGACTTCCTGAGCTACAGTTGGGCTGATGCTACTGAGGCCATCTTTTCTTTTGAATAATTTCTCTTGCCATTCAATCATTGCCTTTTCTTCATATGGGTTATTTGGTAACACTTTACCATAAGGGTATATTAATTAACAATTAATTAATAGATAGATGTTAATGTTAATTAATTAATTAGTAACTAGTGTACCCTTATTGTAAAGTGTTACCGGTTATTTTTCTCGTCTTATTCAGCCTTTTGGACAGGAACTACTGGCGTGTTTTTCTATTCTTTTGAGAAACATTTACAGGTTATTTCTGGGGAGAAATAGCTTCTACCATAAATGCTTAGCATCTATATATAATCGTCATTCACTTCATTCCTGTAATGAAAACTGTGTGATCGACTCAGAAATGAGTGTTTCAGTAAATGGATATTGGGCATGTCGAGAGTTGAACATTTCTGTTTTCAACATGATGGCAACAATAAAGTCCAATAAAGTCTGCTTTAATATGTCTTAATATGTCTTTAGTGGCCCTTTGACTAGTGTTTGGCACCCTGTTAAAGAATGTAAATGTTGATCCTAGTGCCAGGTGCATTACCTGCTGTCTCTAAACCTCTTGGTATGATAATGTCTTCTCTCTGTACCTTTCACCTCTGACCTCTGACCTCTGGACCATGGACACAGCAAACAAGAGAGGTAAGCGGTACCTTTTTTGCAACTCTGTTTCAGCCAAAAATCCATGCCGAAGTTGGACCATTAACACATTTTACGATTGTTTTAGATTGAATATATATTTATGTATATACACAGATGGCTGGCAAGCGTTTTCACTACATTTAGAAAAGGCAAACACAGCCATAATCACCTGTCCACATATTAGACTCTTTGGTTTACGGAAACTGGGTCTACTGACACACTTTCCCATCCTGGTCCAACGTTTGTTTTTTGTTTGTGTGCTCACATCTGATCATATTTGCTGTAATCACAATTGCCCATGGTGCATCAGGGCATGTGGGACTTGGGAAATATGACACAAAGCTGGCCTGACTGCGCTGTGTTAACACTACGAGGAGTGTGTGTTAACACTACGAGGAGTGTGTGTTTGCACTAAACACTGCTCTCTTCTTACCAGACTCTGTAACCCCTCTTTTCTTAGGAAGCGTGGCTCGCTCACGTCCAAGGATGAGTACCTGGTAGCCGGGATCAAGGACTCACTGCTGGCCCACGCCTCAGACCCTGTGGAGATGAGAAGACTCAACTACCAGACACAGGGCACGGAGACACACACACACACACACACACACACACACACAGAGACACACAGACACACAATCGTGTTTGATGTTGGACCCAAGAGCAGATTGGCGAAAACTAGTACAATCTGGCAGTTGAGTGTGTGGAAAGGCAGAGTTTATATATGGAGGTTAATTG
>OOFB01017081.1:16165-20109 GCA_900323305.1 Trachyrincus murrayi | reverse complement strand
GTTTATCTTATTTTTTGTTTTGGGTTCACAAAGAAACCTGGTTAACCACCCTGACACAAAGGGTTAGGGTTAACCACCCTGACATCACCCTGACACAAAGGGTTAGGGTTAACCACCCTGACACCACCCTGACACAAAGGGTTAGGGTTAACCACCCTGACACAAAGGGTTAGGGTTAGGGTTAACCACCCTGACACCACCCTGACACAAAGCAGCACGGGGGTCAATCAGCTGTCAAGATGTCATTCTGCAAGAGGTTGCCAATCAGCACGAGGTTGGTAAAAAAAATAAAGTCAGCAAGTCAGTCAGTCACAAGTTGGTTAGTCAGTTGTAATCGCCAGTAGCCACTAGTGTGATAGTTTCAGTCAAGCTGCTATCTATTTAGGTGGTGGAGTAGGCCTACTGTGTGGGGAAGTAGTGGATTTAAAAGTTTGTTTTGCAGCGTATCAACTACAGTATTCCACCTCATCAGTGTTGAGAGTCTTTACATCGATTAGCTTCATGCTTTCCTTTAATGAAATATATGCATATACATAGACACACACCCAAAGAACTCTCAATAAAAGAAATACATAAAAACAAACAGCTCATGACCACAGAAGTGTAGTCTGTCAGCTGCTAGGAAAAGCATTTCTGTAAAAATTTAGTTTTAAGATGAGATTTAAAAGCAGCGACAGAGTCAGCTGATCTGATGCTCAGTGGAAGGCTGTTCCAGAGCCGAGGAGCCAGTACTGCAAAGCCTCCATCACCCTTTGTTTGTTATCTGGACTTTGGAGAAGTTAGAAGACCCAGACTGGCAGGCCCGAGGGGCCTGTTTGGACAGTACGGTGTGAGGAACTCAGTTAAATACTCGGGTGGCAGATCATTCAGAGCCTTGTATGTGATTAAAAGCACTTTAAAATGGATTCTAAAAGAGACTGGACGCCAATGCAGTGAAGCCAAAATTGGTGTGAGAATGGCTTTGTTTTGGTCAATAGTCTAGCAGCTGAATTCTTTATCATTTGGAGCTGCTCCAAAGCTCGATTATTTAGGCAAGTAAACAATGCATTACAGTAATCGAGGCGGGAGGATATAAGAGCATGTATAATTTTCTCTGTGTTACTGAAGGGCAGAACTGACCTAATTTTGGAGATATTCCTCAATTGATAAAAACACGACTGGACTACTTTCTTTAACATGTTGCTCCAGGCTCAAGTTACTATCCAGGATAAAACACAGATTTCTTGCAACTGACTTTATGTTGGGAGTGAGGGGGCGAGGAGAGGCCATATTTGTTCTGAGACACGTTCAGGGCCAATGATGAGAACCTCTGTCAGTTACATTTTAAGAAGCTTTGGGACATCCAGCTTTTCATGTCGTAAAAAGTAGTGAAGCCTTTCTGGTGTCAAGAGGTTTGAAAGACAGGTACAGCTGTGTATCATCTGCGTAGCTATGGAAGGAGATGCTGTGATGACGGATTATCTGTCCCAAGGGTAACATGTACAGGGTAAACAGATCAGCTCCCAAGACTGATCCTGGTGGTATTCCATGTTTAGTCTGAGCAGTTTGTGAGGTAAATTCACCAACAGAAACAAAACCTTTCCTGTTGGCTAAATACGAGGAAACGAGGAAAATCCAGAGCGGTTCCAGTAATACCCGCCCACTGTTTAGTCTGTCTATGAGAACTGAATGGTCGATGGTATCAAATGCAGCACTGAGGTCAAGCAATAGTAACACAGATCGTATCGAGTCGGCAGCCATCAGTAAATCATGTGTGACTCTAAGCAGGGCAGTTTCTGTTCTATGTAGCTTGCGGAAACCAGATTGAAACTCCTCAGAAATACTATTGTTGTTTAGTGCCTGTAGTAGTTGGTCCAACACTACCTTTTTCTAGGATTTCTGATACAAAAGGTCAGTTTGGATTTTCAGTTCTTGCTTTTGACAATTTTTTCTATATTTCTGCAGTGAGTGATGTTGTATTGAAGTAGTATAAGTAGTATAAGTAGTGCAGTATTGTCTTTGCACAGCCAGTTAAAATACAATAAAATAATAGTGGATACTCTGGGGTGGTACGTCGTAAAAATAAAGTCCACTTAATGCAATTACACTTGCACGAGGAGCATGTTGAACAGATGGCATGCTGGGAAACTATGCTGTAATTCACACTGATAGAAATCACAGCTTGAGGTGAACCTGAACACCTGCACTGCCGCAGCTCATGCAGGGAAACATGGTGTCAAGAAGCTGTCTCTTGGATACTCAAAGAGATGGTGACGCAGTCAAAAACCTCAGAGTTAAGTGAAATTGTTGGGACTAAAGTGTCTCTCAGAGTAAGAACAAGGCTCAAAATGTATGACCATATTGACTTTCATACAACCCAAGTGATTTTTGTAATTAGCATGAAGCAGCCATTAGAAGAACATCTCAAGTCACTGCATTAGCTTCAGTATTCAGCCTTGATGGCCACTAGACACACACACAAGGTGCACACACACACAAGCAGCTGCAACATGAGCCAGTCTGTATCATCTGTCCAATTATATTGTAATGTACTTGTCCCTCAGGCTTCATGCTGTAATTGTACAAAATAACAACCTGTGCCCTGCGATAATCATAAGAACATATTTGGAGTGATATCTTCATCCCGAAGGGACTTGGTATTTGTGAGAGCAATATTTGTGATATTTAATTTTCTAAACTTAATATAACTATCTATCCAGTGTTTTCATTTTATCCTTCCAAACTTGACACAAAATCTAAAAATAAAAATAAAAGATTTCCTTTTTACTGTATAGATTGATGTGCAGTGCCGATATGTAATGTTGTTTTTATGTTTATATAAATATACAATTATAAATATAAATATTTATATTTTGATGACCAACCATCTATGAACATTGATTGCTTGTAGGTCTAGCCAAGTCTATACTTATAATTAATGCATCTTTTCAGACTAAAGGCTATAGCTCGTGTCAGTAAAAGTACTTTTTTTTCAAACAAAAGGCCGTAACTGTGTATTGTATTACAATGTGTAACTATTGTCGTGTGTTAATGAGTGCCGTGGAAAACTACAGCGAGAGAGGATTTACATTTGACATACGTGTGTGTGTGTGTGTGTGTGTGTGTGTCTTCTGTTTGTCCTCTTTGTCCGCTTTTATGCGCTTCTATGCACTTAATAATTACAATTGTATTCACTGTATCTTTCTACATTCCTATAGCTACTCTGCACTTGTCTTTTTTGTTTGTGTTTTTAATAGCTTGTGCATAATTTACAATTCTTGTAATACTCACATTTTGGTGGTATGCTTTTATTGTTTATTGTGCCTCGCTTTGAATCAGAGCGTCTGCCAAATGAATTTGTATGTAGATAGGAAGAGAACGGTGATGTTGGCTTGGTGCAATAGTCCTTTGCTTTTATACAAATACTAAAATAGATATCAGGATGTGAAGAGGGGTGTTCAGAGTTTGAATGGAAGTCTGATAATGATTGCTTTGACCTTCGACCTTGAGCCGAGGCCACGGCGACTCGGCTGGAGGCTGAGTGCTAAGTGATACCCTCACGTCTAGGACATATGAGAGAGAGAGAGAGAGAGAGAGAGAGCAAGTGATGGATGGAGAGAGCGAGAGATAGACCGAGCGACAGAGAGAGACATCGAAAAGGAGAGAGAGAGAGAGAGAGAGAGAGAGAGAGAGAGAGAGAGAGAGAGAGAGAGAGAGAGAGAGAGAGGGGGGGTCAGTGGTGGTGGTGGATGGGGGGGCTGTGGTGTTTGTAGAGTTCCAGTTGAGAGCAGAGCCTCACCATAGCTTGTGGTATTTCTTGTTAGGGGGGGGATGTTGTGGACCACAAGAGTCAAACTCAATATGAAATCCCCGTCTGGATTATATAGAGCGGAGGCTATCTGAGGTGACACAAATCGGATAGCGTAGGATAGCGTATCGAAATAGAACCGCGCCGGGTCAGACTT
>OOFB01017081.1:6165-11165 GCA_900323305.1 Trachyrincus murrayi | reverse complement strand
GTGGGCAGTGAATTTGTTTCCCGTTTTTTTTTCCCCCGGCATATTCCCAAGCATATATTGGGTTTTTATGAGACTCCACTCAAACTACCTGGGCCATTTTATTTTTCTATTACAGACACTCGGTGAGAAAGAGTCAAACGAATCCACTCTCTTCCACGGGTTACGTTGTGTTCCTCCTCAATAGTAAAGACCTGGAAAACTCAATAAACCCTTTGGTGGGGTTCATTGGTTTTTAATCCCTCCCCGTGTGCCTTAAACGCGATAGTGTGCTATGTCCCTATTAAGGAACATTTAAATATCACTGCAGCGCGAGCGCACACTTCAAATCAAACACGTCCCCTTTCATTTCATGCCCAGAGCATCCCTGCCAGCTTGGATGGCAGCACGGCGATAAGTAAAGGCTTGCAACGTTCATACGTTTATAAGTGGAAGGGGGGGGAGCGTGCAATTAGTCGGGAGAAGCCCTTACGTCTTCTCAAACAAATAGGTTATTAAATGAACGGCCTACGGTTCAGGAATTGCGGGGAAACACCGGCGGGCACATACCTTGGCATAATCCGCACCGTGCTTCTCCTTGTAGCCGTTGCGGCAGACGGTGTAATTATAAAAGCGGGAGTTTTTGACCAGCCCGACCCACTCACGCCACCCGGGCGGGATGTAGCTGCCGTTGTACTCGTTCAGGTACTTGCCGAAGAAACCTGCCGAATGGAGAGGGGGGGGAAAAAAAGAAGAAGAAAAGACAATGAGAAACAACCCCCCCCTGAAGGAACGCTTTCAGTTCAAAACCGTAAATGTGAACATCGTAAAATCCCGCCTTTGTTTTTGTTTTGTTGCTGTGCAGTCCTAAATCTCAGCCCTCCATCGTGCACCTGTGTGAAAGTATTTGCATGCGGTGGGGGGTTTGCGTGACTCTATATGCGGTGTAGAACCGGCGTCCCCTCGGCATTACAACTATGCTCCGCAGAGGGCCGGGCAGGGCGCCAGCCGGTCCCGGGGAGAGCTAATTGTAGACCAACACATCAGCTCGAAAACCGCAGGCCGCGCTGCTGCCCGCAAGGACCCCATATCGGGCTGCCCGGTCCAGCGCCTGCCCCATCACTCACGCGGACACTGTCTGATTCGCCGCGACAGGGACCTGGCACGCTACCCGGTGTTTTCATTTCTCACAGCAGCCGGCCAGTCACACAGCCAGTCAGGCAAAACGCTCCACATTCCTGTATAAATGTGCATTGACCAAGAGAAGCGAATGCAAGCAGGCCAGCAGGCCTGACACAGGGCTCTGTGTAGCTGAGACTTCGACACCTGGACTGTACTTAAGATCGCCCAACAACTAGCCAGCTCTTCACCTCCATTCACTCCTTCAATTCCATTCACTCCTCTGGTATCACAGGAAATTCAGATGGTTGCTTTAACAGCGGAAGTAATGAAGAACCCTTTGCACTTTACTTAGTGATCGTTCATGTTTACAGCGGGACCAGTAAGTGTCAGCGGGTTGCCGCTTTGTGATTTTTGTACTAACTCAAAATCTCAATCCTTACAATAATAGAAAAAATAATATAGATAATTGAAAATAAATATCTCAGAAATATTGTTCAGTAAATATAGTATTATGGCTTAGTGTCACTTTGTGCATCCATCATATGTTTTCCATTGTAATTGTGATGTTTTGTGTTAATGTGTGTTAGCTAAATAAACACACTGGGAGCAAAAGCAGCGTTGCAGACTTGCAATAATAATTGTGTATAAAGGGGCTACACACACACACGCAGTGTGTGTGTATGTTTTAACCGTTTGCATACGAGGCGGTCTGCGAAATGTCTTGATGACACTTTAGTGGTGCACCTAAAGTCAAAGGTTGAGAACCACTGGTGTAGACGATGCACGTGTGTGTGTGTGTGTGTGTGTGTGTGTGTGTGTGTGTGTGTGTTTCCACCCACCCGTCCGGTAGCCGGTGTTGTTGAGATAGACGGCGAAGGAGCGAGGCTCGTGCTGCGCCTGCCAGGACGGCGAGGAGCAGTTCTCGTTGTTGGTGTAGGTGTTGTGGTTATGCACGTACTTCCCCGTCAGCATGGAGGAGCGCGACGGGCAGCACATGGGCGTGGTCACGAAGGCGTTGGTGAAGCTCGTGCCACCGTCTTCCATGATCTTGCGGGTCTTGTTCATCACCTGCAGGGAGCCTGAAGGAAGAAAACACGACGCCACGGGAAGCGACGTTTTGTTAATAAACCATTTAAAATCGCTAGGTTGACCGTATCTGGAAGGAGGGATCCCCTACTCTGCGTAGGTTCCTCAAGGTTCCTCAAGGTTCCTTGATAATTAGTTGAGATGAGTTTTTCCTTGCTCTCTGGGGGGTTAGGGTTAGGGGGGTGGGGGGGTGTGAAGCCCTTTGAGAATGTAAACTAGCTATACATATTCAATGTATTTGACTTGAAATTACACAGCATTGGTCCAGTGGGTACAAAAAAAACTACGTAATGTCTTTTACCCAATTGCTACCATTTGTAACTTTGTGAAGTGCAAGGCTGAGTTGCTAAACAAATTATGGCGTTTCCATTTCCCAGGAGATAAACACAGGCACGGGGCGATTGGATTATTCCGTTTTTTAATTAGATGTATTCGCAACGGTAAACATAATCATAATCTATTACGCGCGAGTTAAACAAACAAACCGAAGGCCGGGCCAGATGGCTCTCCCCGTCTCGTTTATGCTTTCCATTTAATAATTCATGTTGGGGAAACACCACGATACTATTTCCAGTACAACACACACTCCATTTGGACCACTACATCTGTTGGGATACGACATATACAAACAATTACAGAAAAATAACAGGAAGAGTTTGAATCATAGGCCGAAATATGAGAAACAACAAAATAAAATGCAGAACAGAATAACAGAAAATAAGAAATGAATATAGCGGTCTACAAAGAGAGAAAACTCGGAGGGAACCAGGGGGCCAAGCAGGCCACAGCTTACCCAGCTCAACGTCCTGATCGTCGGTCATGATGAGGATGACGTTGGGCCTGATGTTCCTGCGGTCCCGCTGGATGCGGCCCCTCAGGCCCTGGGATCTGGTGGTGGTGAAGGCCTGGCAGCCCGGGGCCCAGTCCAGAGACAGGAGGGCAGAACAGCAGAGAATCCACTGCAGAAGCATGGTGGGGCGGGGGGGGGGGGGTGGCACGGGACGGCCAGAGGAGGGGGAGGTGGAGCGATGGAGATGGATGGATGGGGAACGGGAGAGGACCAGCCACTCACACCGGTGTAGCGCTCACAGGCCTGGAGGAGTCTGTCAAGAGAGATAGGGTGAGGGGGGGGGGAGATTCATTAAAACCGGTTAGAGGCATTTAGAAAGAGAGAGACAGAGACAGAGAGAGAGAGAGAGACAGAGAGAGAGACAGAGAGAGAGAGAGAGACACAGAGAGAGAGAGACAGAGACACAGAGAGAGACAGAGAGAGAGAGACAGAGAGACAGAGCTTAACCATTAGCATAAACCATAAAGATTTGACTAATGAAGATTGCTCCCCTGAAGCAACATTCAGGCATATTTACATATTTAGTTTTCTTTTTCTACCCTTTTTTCAAATTTTGCAACACCGCTCACAAATCACACTCCAACAGAACTTCACATTCATAAGGCAGCGAAAAAAAAAGAAAACGCCAAAGAAGGGTCGGTGAGTTTAGCTCCCGCAGCATCTAGGAGAAGACTTCTTCTTTGACCACGGCGACATATGTTGTGTGTTGACTGAGTTACACTGCACTCCAAAAACAAGATCTCTCAACCCCATCTCTCATGACCTGCACAGAGCCAACAAGCCAGGGCAGAAACCCTGGAAAAAAAACAACCCTCAGGAATATACAAGAGCAGTTTCAGAAACCCAGAAACATAGATCTCACCTTTGAGAATATCCACAAGTCTCCTATTTCCCTCCACACACATAAATATATATATATATAACACACACACACACACATACACACACATACACACACACGTCCTTGCATTGGTCACCCGGACTACAGACTAGAGACAACTCCCACAAGCCCCTGGTAAAAAACTCTCCATCTCCCTCAAGCGGCGAGAGCTCTCGCTAAGCCCCCGTGTCCCCTGTGAAACATCACCCATTGGCTGCTCACGGTCAAACACCCGCAGTCACACTCGCGCCCAGGAGCCAATCGCAGTGTGCCGTTTACCTGTCACTCAAAAGTCACCCCCCGATGGGTCAAGCGTGACAAAGGGGCCTGTGGGTAAGATGCGCACCACAGTGGAGAGAGATCAGGGAAGGGGGAGGGGCAGAGGAGGGGAGGAAGCAGAGGGGGGAGGGTTCCGCTACATTAACCCCCCTGCTACTGTCGCCAATCACAGATTCACACGGAGTCATCCAAGCCTCTCTCGCTTCGCTCTCACAGCCACCCCCACCCCCCCCCCCCCCCCCCCCCCCCCCCCCCCCCCCCCCAAGCTCACCAGGGAACCAGCGAACAACATCTCATTGTCACGGCTAGTCAGTCTAAAGTAAAGCCCACCGGGCGGGATTCAAGGCCTCCTGTCTTTGTTTCAAAGAGCTGCAGAGAGCTAAAGAACTTTCCGGAAGAATTACTGGTCGACCTGAGAGGGGGGCCGGGAGGGGGGGGGGGGGAAGAGGACCCTTGTGACATTGAGAGATGATGAGGCAACCTTTGAGCAAATTTTGGATTATTTCGCTGGATATGTTCACTGGGAACATGACGGGGGTTGCTCAAACGGTCGGGGCAAGAGTGAATGGACGACGCGCGCGTTGAATCAAAGCAGAAGTGACTTTTAAATCTGGAAAATCTTTTGCTACTTTTGTTTCTAATCTACTTTATGCTTGTGATTGCCTCACTTTGAAGTCCCCGTGGATAAAAGCGTCTGCTAAGTAACTGTAAAATGTAAATGTGAACTGCAATGTTGATTGCAGTAATTAGAGTCCGTCGTGCAGAGAGCGGGTAACAGCTGACGGTGCGGCTTGCGGAGGGTGGGGG
>OOFB01017075.1:27679-48117 GCA_900323305.1 Trachyrincus murrayi | reverse complement strand
GAGGACCCCCCCCCCCCCCTGCACCCTGAGGAGAGAACCAACTGTGTTGATGCATGAAAAAAAAATTACAATGAAAAAATACTGAACCTTCTCTTTCCTCCTCCCCTCCTCCTCCTCCCCCCCCCTCTCCTCCTCTCCTCTCACACACACACACACACCTCTCTCTCTTCCTCTGTTTTCCTGTGTGCTGTCGCAGTCCCCTTCAGATCCGTCCCTAACCTGATGACCAATCAGGACAACTCTGACATCCAGCTGACCTGGAGTGAGATCCCGTTGGCCGACCGGAGAGGCTTCCTCCTGGGCTACCGCGTTTACCTCAACATGGGCCCCCAGCTCACGTTCATCGGTAAACATCACATCGTGTTCGTCCATCGCTGCGTGCACTCGTTCATGTCAGTGTAATTGGGATAGCAAAACAACGTGATATTGTTGATAATGTCTTCGTTAGCTGGGTTTCAGTAGAGTATTCCTCAAGTCAAGACACTCACCAAAAGATTAGATTAGAAGCAATATTTCTGTCAAATATAGAAGTCTCAGTGCATAACTATATGGCTATATATAAATATATGGCTGAATGAATGAAGGAGTTTGTTTTCCATCAGGAAATGTACATGATATCTCAGTCCCTTAAAACGTGATAGACGTGCCACACACAAAAGAGCTGATGGCCTACTTCTATTGTTTTTAAAATTTATTTCTTATATCTCTATATATAGCTATACGTCTTGTAAAGATGCTCAAACCCCCAGCAATTTTTTCACCTTTTTTTATTTTGTTCCTATAGCCAACTTGAGCGACCCTGACAGCCGCGGCTACACGGTGAAGAATCTACTCGTCAGCTCCTACAAGTTCACTGTGAAGGCCTATACCGCCGCTGGGGAGGACACGGGATCCACCGCCTCCATCACCATGGAGTCATACAGTACGTTTTTTGCATTTTCTTTTAGCATCTTCCTTCTCACACATTTCTCCGAGCTTCAACTTGCAATTCTTCCATGAGTATTGAACCGACAGCTGCAGGAACATCGCAGTGTGCCATGGATAATCGCTTTTTGTTGAAACTCGCAGATCGACCGGTTGTTTTACATAGCAAGGGTGTGTTTAGGCAGGACACGGTATCGGTCTTGATCATGTTGGAAGCATACCAAAAGGAGCATTCAGAACAAACAAAATCCCAGCCACACCTAAGCCACTAGAAGGTCATCTCAAGCAGGGAGTGGAGCTCCAGCTATTCAGGTTGTGTGTTGATCATGAACACTCTTCATGTCTCCCGTCACAGCGGATTGGTTGCTCTTGGAAATCTTGGCTTCGCTAGGAACCATGACATGCTTCCTGTTCCTCGTCACCTTCATCTGCTACAAGAAAAGGAAATGGTGAGTTTGTTGAGATGGGAATATATCGACACCCTTCTCCAGTTGTATTGTTCATCCATCTTCACCCTGGCCTCCCTAGTTACTGCTGCCGAGCAAGGCAAATACACAATCTTGTATTTGTTTAAAGACACACTTGAGGAAGCTTTAAGTATTATTCCTGTAATTGAATGTTTCTAAAATACATTCATTCCATTTGGTGGCACTCCTTTTCTCCAAAGTGCTTTCTCCAAATGTCTTAGCACAGGTGGTCCCAGTGGGAAATGAACCCCTAACCCTGGCAGATTAAATGCCGTGCTCTACCAGTTGAGCAAGTCCTCCACTGTGGACCTCCATCTGTAGCTAGTCGAGTGTTGTTCTAAGTGATATTCTGTTACTAAATATTGACATATTCCTTCATTCCAACACCAGGGTGAAGAAAGCATTCTACCCAGACATTCCTGAGCCCAAGCTGGCTGGTGATTGGTCCAGAACACGGGTACAGTGCCAGTTTAACACCAAGTCTACTGTCTTAAGGCGTCCTCGAACTCTATTACATATTTGTTTGTGAAGTATACAGTGCTTAGTTACTTCTTAACACTTGTGGATGTGTCTTGTGTGTCTTGGCCGTGGAGCTCCGAAACCTAATTGCGTCACTGTGATTCCTGCAGGGCCCGCTGGACGTGAAGCCTCACGCCAACAGCATGGTGCACATCGTAGAGGAGTCCGAGTGGGACTCCAGTAAGGAGAAGCTCGTCGTCATTCCCGAGGAGGACGAGGGCGAGGAGCAGGGCGTCCGAGACGAGCCGGTCGACACGGACGAGCCCATGTCCATACGCTATTACAACCAAGTGGTGGACGAGCGTCCCATACGGCCGCGTTACCCAGACTCCTCGGAGTCGTCCGCGTCTTCCTTGGATTCGGCCCGCACCGATGTGACGTACACGGGGATCCAGACCTCGGGGTCGTCCCTCACCTTCCGGGCCGAGCCTCCGTTCTCGCACGATGGGCAGCGACCTCAGGGGGATTTCCCTGTCGCTTTAGCGGGTGGAGGCGGAGGCTACCGGCCTCAGGTGCAGCCTGCAATGCCAGGCCAAGGCCCAGACCCAGACCAAGGCCAAGGCCCAGTCCCAGACCAAGGCCAGGTGGCTCCCCAGTCTTTCCCAGAGCCCCAGCCTGAAAAGGGAGGCTCATTTGGGGGTTACCAGCCTCAGTGCTCCTGGCAAATGGACTCCCCGAGCGAGGCAGACGAAGGCAGCCTTGAAGCACCGTCCATGGGCTCGCCCACCTCAGTCACCTCCACTCAGTTTCTCCTGCCCCAGGAGGAGCAGTCGGAGGGTGAGGGGCCATCTTCGGCGACAACCTGGCTCCACAACCTGTTGTCCTCTACAAAATCCTGAAATACTCACTCACAGTTTGAAGCTGGCCCAACAGGGGCAACATTATCTGTTTGCTTTGTCAGTGTGCTGTGTCAAAGAAATCCAGTCTAAATGGGCTTATCCTATACCAATATGAACAGTTAAACATGGAAAGATTGGCTGTGTTGCACCCACAGTGGTCCCATTTGCTTAAAGTCTCATGCAGTTTGAAATTAATTTCTTTCAGAAATGGAAGGCATCTTTGCTGTATTACATTTCTATTGTGCAACATTCTTTCACGTTGCATCACACTGATCTCAGACATGGTCCACGCCCTTTCTTTTGACATTCAGTGTAAAATGTAGATAGTATAGATAGATGGGCATTCCACACTGTCATTTCATCTGTCTTCATTTGAATTTTTCATTTAGATGAGTGCAGATTCTTGCATTGTTAACTTAATGTTCAAATGAATTCTAAAGAAGGAAAAAAAGAAAAAAAAACACTAATTGCTAACAAAGTGTCTTGACACAAACAAAATGACACTAAACACACACAAAGAACTGAGTTAAAGAGGAACACTAACACGTAAAAACACTAAACACGTTTACGTCTGCTGGGCCACTCTTGGAGGATTTTGGACTGGTGTATAGGATCTCATGAACTTGGAGAAGAATGAGACATTTCTTGTTGATGTAAAGTTGTTGAAATGGTAATGTTTGGGGGAGGTTAGCCGTCTTCTGGAACATTTGACATCACACCCCAGCATGGGTGAAGGACACATCATGTGCACATCTGGCAGGTGGTCGGATATGGGAAGATGATTCACATGGACCCTAGTTGCTGACCGCACCAAACAAGACATAGATAGATATTTTGCGATGAGAGCTATACACAGATGAACACAATTTGTGACTATTTTTCACACAGATGTTAAAGGGTTGCTTTTCTCTTACGGTCTGAAATGTTCGGGGCAAACAGCCCAACACGAGAACACTGATATAAGCTACCACATGAATGAACACCAGTCCATGGTAAATGTTGAACATTTGTTTGCTGTGTATTTGGTTTACTTTTGGAAACTGACGGATATTTGTGATCCAGATACCACTCAGACAGACAAACAAACAACAACAACAATTCTTGTTGTTTGTTTGCTTGCTTTATAGGAGTTCATTTGTTTTAAATATGATTGGGTTACATTTTTTGCATTAATATCTCAATATATCATATCTTCTTTTGAATAAATTGATGATTAAGGTTGTCTGTTTAAAAGCTGTGTACCAAATTCCAAAGTCCTTCAGAGGACTATATTGAATTGCCTTGTCAAATGTTGAGCTTCCATTCGTGTCTATGCTATGCTACGTCTATGCTGCATTGCAAATGGTAAAGGAAAAGATAAATAATAATGACTTATCACTATAACTGTAAATATATTGATATGCAGCGATGAATTCAGATCGATCTCAATGTAATGCAATTGAATTTCAAATGATGGTTCAAATGATAGTTTCCTAGTTGTGCTTACACTCTTCATAAAAATCACTACACAAATGGCTTTGAGAAGGCCAGTATTCAACAGCTTAGGAAGAAGCCTGGAGTGCTTGCCGACGATGGAGGTTTGATGTGGATTTGCAGTGCTTTAAAGTCACATATTTAGGGATGTTAGGAGTCTTTTTAGGGGTGGACCGTTGAATGTAACCTTTGAGGTTCCATATTTTTCTGTTACAATGACAGAGTATTGCAATTGGTCATCTGTAATCACAGTCCAGTTTGGAAATGTTGTTTTGTAAACATAGTACGTAGAGAAACGAGCAAATGGCACTTGGTCCTGGCTTGATTCAGAGGACGTGAAGGCCTGGCCGATAAGCTTTAAATAATTCTACTGTGATGTGAACAACTATTACTATCAAATATGTACGTTACTCGTCCCTTATACTTGTGAAAACATCTGATTATGATACCTGTATACATACACTTAACTGCAAAAGTCTAATTATTTTGGCAGTTATTTGCCAGTGGTCAGTTTAAAAGAAAGGGCAGGAAATTATTATTATATTATATATAACTTTCGCCAACAAAGTAGGACTTTGGATTATGGACCTTATGAATGCTATGTGTTAACACATTTCTTATGTTGATTGGTCAACAAAAAGCACCTTCCTTTCTTGTTTAAATTTTATTTTTAAATATTTTCCAAGTGTATGTAGTTTTGCCACCTTGTCGCATTGTCTATAGAGTAATGGCTTTACAATTCAGGCTTGTTTAGATAAATGTTGTAAAAAAACAACTTTACGGTTGGAGATGTTAAATCCAAGTGTAGCGCAAGTTTGATGGTTTTAACTTGCACAGCTTGTTTGACAGTACAGTGTTATTGTAGTGAAAGCTGATCAAATTTAGCCCACAATGTAAACAAAATCAACTCCTACAGAAATATGTGAATAACACTAGTTTTTAACTACTCCTATATTTAACTAGGCCTAAATGTTTTGCATGGATAAACTAAATCTACTATTTAACAAGCTTTACCCTGTGCTATTAATGCTTACCTTTACTAATGTTCAACAACATGACAAGAAAAATGTATTACTCAATTGAATGCTTAAATTGCTCACGGTGCTTTTAAATGCATATTTTGAATGGCACTCACACAATACTTAATTTCTTCGAAAGAAGAAGACTATTCATTGACAAAAACACTAACTGTAAACACGCATATCACCATGCTGCCTGTTTAAAGTAATAAAGTTGTTGAAAATAATTATTCATCGTCATCACTTCTAAAATGTATATTATCATGCCATAAACAATTGTTTTTGCACACCAAATTGACAACTTTAATCTTGTTTTGTACTTTTATGGCATAATTTATCGATCGTGATGATCACAATGTTTCCTATTAATACCAAAGACGAGATTAAGTTGCATTTAGATAACAAAATATATGTATCAACATAATAAATAAATGTTGGCTTACACACAAAACATGGTATACTTGCCTTTTTATGGAACAGACCATTTCAAAACAGCCATCTCAATGGCCCTGGTATGGGGAACCACATCATATATATATAAAAAAAAATATATATATACAGTATATGAACTACCACACAATTCATTTCACATCGAAAATGTGATGTGTGTTTGTGTGATGTGTTTTCATTGTTTTTTGTTTTTGTGTTTTCGTTGTTACGTAATTATATATATAAGAATTAAATATATGCTTACCATGGATGTATGATAATGCTTACACACTTCACACGTCTTCTTTTATTTATTTATTTATCTCCTGGCCCTCTGGACGCCCAGGGCATCGTGTTGATGTGTCGCTATGGCAACGACGCTCCGGGGTCGTTGCCATAGCGACACAGAACCAGGGCTCACCCGCCCGGTTCTGTGGTTCCATACACTTTATGGTTCCTACCCGTAGGAAGTTGGACCTGACGGAGTCCTCTCTACGTGTGTGTGGTGTAATTTAAACAAGGGAGTACGATACGAACGCGGAAAATGTCGGACATACTGTGCAGGTGGCTGAACGACGAGCTCGGGTTGTCAAAGACAGTTGGTAAGAGTTTACTAGCCGTACACTAGCGTGTCGTTAGCTTAACACACATGTTTGTATTGACCGAGTTGGCAGTTCTCGCGAGATTAGTTAGTTTAATACAATACAAAATGAAACGAAATTCATATACGCTTTAAATGTGGTGGATTGGTGGTAAGCTACGGAAATTATTTCCATATATTTATAATATTTGCATGCTCACAAACACGCCAAGGTCAAAACCAACATAATATAGGTCTTTGTATTGTTGCCTGTCCTGTTTTGTAGAGCCAAACACATTTTCCAAGGATTTCTCCAGTGGCTACCTTATTGCAGAAGTTCTTCATAAATACCAGCTGCAAGATGATTTCAGTATGTTCATAAATAACAAGTAAGTGGTTTCCTTCTGAAATTGTCCTCTTACACTGTCCCTCACTGCTTGTAAAGTATTTATTAGGCGAGTTTTACATCTCAGAGCTGTACATTTTTGATAGTTGTTCTTAAAATAAGATAAGCTTTATTAATCTCAGATGGGAAAATGCATGGATTTGGATGGATATCTGTACCATTTCACATATCCCTATCTTACTACTGCTACATCATGTACATGTGTACATACATGAAATAAACCCATGTCAACACTGTGATTTTAAGTTGTTTGTTGTTATTTTTCCTAGCATCTCCACTTCCAAGTTGAACAACTTCAGCCACATCGAGCCCTCTCTCCATCTGCTGGGCGTTCCCTTCGATCAGAGCACAGCCCAGGCTCTGATGCAGGAGCAGCAGGGAGCGGCCACCCGTCTAGTCTACCAGCTCTACGTCCTGCTGCAGCACAGGAAGAAGAAGAAGAAGACCCCCATGGACGCCATGCAACCCCCCACCGCCGGTGCCCCCCGCCTGCACAGAAAAGAGAATGAGATCTACTCAGATCATGTGAGGGAAAAGGCTGCACTTGTACATGTGGGTGTATGGCGGGTGTGGTGGGTGGGTGTGGATATATTGCGTGTGTGTGTGTGTGTGTTTTTGTCTTTGTGTCGTTGGTCTCTTGGCAACAGATTCTAGCTTTGTAATCAAGTCAAGGGGATTGACAAAAGTAGGGGTAATTCTGCTGTGGGTCAATGCTAAACAAACACTCGACTTGACCAAATCGTGCCTCCACCTTTTCACATTGGTGTATTAGTGTTATGTTCTGCAATATTACCCATTGACAATGTGCTTATTTACTATGTAGTTATTTTAGCAGACGCTAAAGAGACTTTCAGTGAATTCAGATTCATCTAGGCGGCAAGGCATCTCTGACACCGGAGTTTGAACCTTTTGGCGAGGAGTCGTAGTATCATGACCACTGCACTCTGTTCTGCCTTATGTAGCATTATTATGAACAATATAATATGAATATATATATATTTACTTTCTACATAACCAAGCATTTGTGTAATGTGTAGTGTGTACTAATGATACCCAAAAAACACCACCTTCCAGCGGCTGGGGACGCTGGGGAAGCGAGACGCGACTCTGAAGCTCCACAAGCTGTCCCAGCGCTGCGAGGAGCACGCCCGCCAGCTGAAGGAGAGGTCTGAGATGGCCCAGCTGCTCCAGGAGCAGAAGAAACTCCTGATCCAGGAAGAGATGAGACGGAAGGACATGGAAAAGGTCGACGGCAACCCAGGAGGGACAAAAATGCATATGGTCTTACTTAAGTGTTTTGACTTCGCGATAGGGAACTCAAACCTGAAATTGCTACCGTTCGATAGCCGTGGTTGACCTCCCTGCGTTAATGCCCTACAGCTACGGTCGTCGCGCCGAAGACAGACTGAGCTGATGGCTCACATCCAGGCTTCTATCGTCCACGTGCCGAAGCCTTCAGCGAACAAACTGCTGCAGAGACAGCACCAGCAGCAGCAGCTACGCGCTGAGCAGCAAACGCAGGTTAGCACGCAGCAAGTCTTCACATACCATTCAAACGCTGCATTATGGAAGAGCAACGTAATGCTTTAAAAAAACAAAGCTTAAGACATTACTAAAGTCTTCAAGCATGATTTTTCCATCCTCTAGTTTTAATAATGAAATACCGAACATCTGGTTAACATCTGACACCAGTGAAGGATATGCCAATGCAATGCTTAACAAGACGCAGTTTAGTGCATTAACGCCCTGTCTTTTATGTAGCAGGTCAAGGCTGATATCGCCCAGTTTGAGAAAAACAGGAAGGCATTTGGAACTTCAGACTTCTCTTATTCCTCAAGGTAAGAGCATACTAAAAAAAACAATCCACTGTAAATATCACAGTTTCAGTTTAAAATAAAATCAAATGTGTGTTGATTATTCAAATGACAAATCCTCTTTATTTTTCCAGCAGCAAGACCCTCGCAGGAAGCCACAAGGCTATTGGTCAGAATGCTCCCGCGGAGGGCGGGGCCGAGCTGCTGCTGCAGTCCAACAGTGAGTATGTGCAGAGGATCAGACAGAGGTTGGCGGAGGACACTGCCTCGTGCCAGCAGAGGGAGAAACGCCGCAGCAGGTTTCTACAGGAGCAACTCAAGGCCCACGAAAGTCAGCAGGTGATCTCATATCCGGTCAAGTCCATTTTATTCGTATAGCCCTTAATCACGAGGGAGACCACGCATGCTAGCAACTGTAATTCAAAGGTTTTTATTAGACAAAAGAGTACCGTTACTTTAAACAAAAGGTCATTTTACGACACCCCCCTAATCATAAGCCCTCTAAAGGTCAAGGAACCCCCCCCCCCAGATCTCAAGGGAAAAACCTTGAGAACGAACACAGAAGAGGGATCCTTCCTTCCAGGGATGACTAGGAGTGCAATAGCACATATTTTGGTAGCATAAAACAGAATGAAATGAAAGTTATGTAAGAAAACATTTTTAGAAAATAGTAGATTAGTAATAAGGTAGGTCTTAATAGGTCTTCTTCCACTTCCAGAGGCTCCCAATGTGTCTTTGATTATTGCCCAAGTCAAATTAGATGAATCTCGCACATGTTTACCAATAATTTTGCCATTGCAAGAGAGAGAGAGAGAGAGAGAGAGGGAGAGAGAGGGAGAGAGAGAGAGAGAGAGATTTTTCCATTGCGTCTTGGGGTTGAAATGGGTCAGATGCATCGTTATTTCTTTATTTATATTTTATTTATATTTACATTTATTTGTGTGTGTGTGAGGTTTGTAAGAGATTGATGAATGAAACTTTCACTAAGCATTCCCTGACACGATATCACGTCTTTATCAATCGACCAATCCGTCATCCGGCCTCCCGCCATCAGGACTCGCTGCGTGACGAGCAGCTGGTGCAGCGGCTGACCCGGCAGACGGCACAGGAGCAGCGGCTGGCCGTGCAGCTCCTCCAGGTCCGCGCCCAGAAGGAGGTACTGCGGGAGAACCGGCTGCTCCGGGAGCGGCAGTACCAGGAACAGAGGGAGAGAGACTTCCTGGAGGCCCTGGAGAGGGAGGCGGTGAGATAGAAGAAGAAAAACAGGAAGCACACAGCGGTCTGCTTATCTAGTAGTAAGCCGCAGCAGTTGCATTAGGAGGTAGCTTGCCCGTTTTTCTCTGTAGAGTTAATGTCACAACTAGAGAAAGGAAACCCTCTTCAGCAGGTATTGGGGTGGTCCCATCCATGACGTCCTGAGGAACAGTGGAGGATGGAACTCTAGTCAGAGGCACTTTAGTCAGCTTGAGCGAGAGAGGGAGTGGGCTGGGGAGGGAGTTTGCGGGGCCAAGACAAAGTGCTAGTATGCTCAAGTTTAACATAGCAGGATGGAGGTGCTTAGAAACGTGTTGAATACACCAGAGAGGACAGGGAGATAGAGAGACGGTAGGTGTAGTTGCATCACTATCCTGAGGCTGAAGTATGAAGTGTGAAAACGTATATGTCACTACATGTCGTACAACCTGTGTGCCCTCCATTGTTTGTGTTTAGCAGCAGAATCAATGCATTACATATAGACAGTACCTTATTTATTGACGTGTTAATCTGTCCTTATTAAACACTTACCATGCACGCAGAAATTGTATTGTTTGGTAGGGGAAAGGGGTATTCTGATGTTCTAAACTTAATATAGTATTAATATTTAACAGACATGAAGATGTAGTATTGCTAAAGTAATGTCGTTGGTGGAAGTCATGAACTGTGTGACATGAATAGTGGTCAAATCGCATCAAAACTCTCTTCAAACGGAAAAGGAATAAGGAATCGATTTGGCCTTTTCATTACGTTTTCACAGACAAACCATAGACACACATATAAAGGAAAAACGTTGTGCTATGGCACATCACAGCTACGATGGCCGTTCCATTCATTGTGAGACCTGGTATATATAGGCTTTGGCTCAGCAGGCTCAACTGGATGGAGCTGATGAGGTCAAGAGGCAGATGGAGCTTCATAGCAGGATGGCAGCTGAGCGGGCCCAGCACAGGCACAACAAACACTGTAAGAGCTGCCTGGAAGTCCTGGATCAGATAGTGGACTTGGCTACCAAGGTTGGGGAATACAGTCTACTTACCGGGAAGTACGTCACACACAAACTCTAATCTGCATTTCTGTATACTGTAACTATATACTTCAACTTAAAAAATACAACCATAGATACTAACGTCTTCTTTCATTCTTTCGGTCTCTATATCTTTCTGTATTAACAGTGTCGGGAGCATTTTAATAAACTCGTGACTTTTCCACTTGAAATAGAATGTAAACTGTATACTGACTTCCATAATTGGTATCGTAAGTTGTACTTGTGTGAAATAAAAATAGGAGAGTTCTACAGTCTGTCTGCTTCTTCTCCTGACTAAACACTTGAACTCTGTTTGACACAAGCAATTATCTTGTATTATTGCACTTACTACTGTTACTTGCAAACACATACAAATGGGAGTGCTTGGTGATTACATGACTATTACAACAACTCCAAGTTTGTCATATTTATGAGGCCTGAGCCCACATTAAGACACACTCGTCTCAGTGCATTAAACTGTATCCTGGCCACCTCCATTTGATACATACACAAAACAGGTTACTGTTGTCAATGTTTTTTTTTATTTTTCCATTTCCCAAACACAAAGGCAGGAAGATGAATCACAGATATATTTTGATAAACTAGTTGAACACTTACTTACTGAGAGTTGTCAGTGGTGGGAAAACCAAAATGACTAATCTAGAAAAATATTATCCATCGCTCATTCAAGATAAGTGCTGACGTGCGGCTGTTTTATTAGCTATTGAATCCAACATCAAATATGTTGTTTCCCCCTCTGCTAATGCCTCCCTCAGGCTGATCCCCGTCAAGCTGACGAGGGAGTGGAAGGAGCTGTTGTTGTGTGGGCTGCCCCTGTATGACCCCGAGGCAGGAGACCCAGACCCTGGCTCCTCGTCTGCCCCGCTAGACCCCGTAGAGCTGGAGAAACAGGAGCTCCTCAACACCCAAGACTACGAGGAGTACACCGTGAGTTAGAGGTGGCATCCGCCATGCATTTGTCCATTTGATATTAGTAATATGAATAATATTCTGGAGACACTATTAAAGTCTTAAAACGTGCAGGGAGGGAGGTGCATCAGCTGCCACCGAAACCGCTGGTTCGAACAAATAGCACCTTTGTTGTATCAATGTTCCCAGAGCTCCTCGGCTCTTACCCTCTCTCACCTCTCTGCTTTGTGTGCTAGAACATGGTGGGGGAGTGGGCGTGGCCGGAGGAGGCAGGGGAGGCTAAACGTCCCCCAGGCAACAACAGCATTCTGGGACATGTAGTCCTGCGGCTGAAGAACATGGTCCATGCGCCCCGTCCTGCGACGCCACCCCCTGTCTTCCCTCAGTTCACCCTCAAGGCCTGTGTCCTGGGCAAGCCCTGCTCTGGGAAGAGCACCTGTCTGGCCAGGCTGGCCCAAGGTACATCCATCCATCCATCCACCTGCCTGCCTGCCCATAGACATACAGTATATACTTAGATAATCGCATTGACTGCATCAACGTTGCCACGAGGCCAAGAGCCCAAGAGCCCAAGACTGGTAAACTGCGGCAGCTGCGGTTTTTCTGGATAAAAAGCACGATAACGATAACGTACATTTCTCAACCGATTTCAAATGATGTCGTTTTTATATTCAAGGGTTTATGATCTACTCTACTTGTTAAATATTATATTATTCTATATTCTATATATATTATATATAGATCTATATATCTATATATTATATTATATATGTAATATATTATCGTTATAGTGCTTTTTATCCAGAAAAAACACAGCTCACAGTTTACTTGTATGTGTTTACAGGCCAGTCTTGACCTCTCCAATATGGCGGCACCGTTGACGTACGATCCAAAGGCCAATGCGGCGTCTATGTATACATGTCTATGTGCCTGCCTACCTGCGTGCATGTGTGTGTGTGTGTGTGTGTGTGTGTGAAGAAAACACGTTTACAGTATCTATAGTAATGTGATGTGTGTGTGTGTGTGTGTGTGTGTGTGTGTGTGTGTCCACAGCACATGGTATCCAGGTCATATCACCCGACACGCTGATCGAAGAGTCCCTGGTTGCTCTCCAGAGTGGAGAGAAGGTTAGTCTCTAAGTTAGTTAGAATATTGTCCATAATACGTGTTATATTTGTATATATGTGAATGGCTATTTCCACCGGCCACATATGATTAATAATGCACCTTTTGCGTGAAGATGAGGTCGTAGTATCCTCACTGTTAACCCCACTGGTGACTTGTGTCCAGGTTTCAGATGGCGGGGAGGTTCCTACTGTCATAGACAGTCAGGATGAGGTCACTGAGGCACAGGGGCAGGCCTCCACATCCCCAGATGCTGGTGGGTGTCTATTATATTATATTATATTATATTCTATTCTCCAAACATTACACAACATTCTTAACACACTGGCTACTGCCTTCTTTGTCACACCAAGAAATCTCATTTTCTTTCAGCACTCGGCCAACAGCAAGAAATGACCAAGAGGGAGGTGAGTTCAGTCTCTACTAGCCTAACAATAAAAGCATTGGCTAAAATGGTTTAATGTAGTGTGACGTGATGCAATACATCATAACGTCTTATCTGATCCTAACCCGCGCTAGCCGTCGGCGAGGGCGCTGCATGGGGCGGCTGTAGACCAGGTGTTGAGGACAGGGGAAGCCATCTCTGATGGGCTGCTGGTGGACATCATAGTGGACACCATCAGGTAACCCCAGCTGCTCTATGTACTCATAGAGACACACATGTGCTGCCTCTGATCCGTAAGGAAAACCCGGGTGGATATATAATGGTGTATGTTTACCAAAAATATCCATGACACCAAGCGGTCTCCTACTGCTATTTTACTATTCACAATTGAGTCATTTAGCAGATGCTCTCATCCAAAGTGACTTTGGATAGTAGTTTAGTGATACAGTAGTTTCCCTCCGTTTGTCTTCTGCTCCCCTGCGTTCCGTCCGTCCCTCCAAGGCTGGTCCCGGCGGGGTCCGGGTGGGTCCTGGATGGCTTCCCGGTGACCGTGTCTCAGGCCAGGCTGCTGGAGCAAGCCCTGGGGGGGAGCGGCTCGGTGCCTGCTGACAACAGAGCTTCTCGCCGGGGGAAGAACAGCGTGAAGGCTAACCTGGCGCTCGATCCGAACGCACCCAAAAAGCCGGCGCCGCCCCCCACGCCGGCGCTGGACCTGGTTCTGCTGCTGGACGTGCCTGATGACGTCGTCCTCGGTCGCGCTGTCCATCAAAGCGGTAGGTCGTGCTAGTGTGTGTGTGTGTGTGTGTGTGTGTGTGTGATTTTATCCCCATCTCTGTGAAAGTGATCAACAGTCAACATGAGGAGAATAGACAGAGGCACAGAGGGGAGGGTTGGGCAAGATGCATGAGGGGTGTGTATTAGTGGAGGTGGTATATTTATATTAGTTGTCTTACTTATTTATGCATTTCCTGTATGGAGATCTACACCTTATATGTTGAATGCGATGTCCTGTATTGTTGTGTTGTTGGTAAGCCCTTGCTCCACAAAAAATGCCTCCCACGGAAGACAATGAAACTAACCTTGACCTTGACCTTGCGTGTGTGTGTGTGTGTGTGTGTGTATGTGTTGATATTGGTATATCAGTGAGCTGTGTGTGATATTAATTGTGTGTTTTTCTCTTCATGTATATCAAGGTGGTGGGGAGAGGGTTTCACAGAGTGCGGAGGCGATGGCCCTGCCTCCTACAGCGGAGAGTTCTGCATCCCTGCCGATCAAAGAGGACCCTGTGGAGACCAGCAGCCCTGTAGCTGTTCCTACTGCTACTCCTGATGGTCACCCAGACCCTGGTTTTACTGCCCCTGGTCTGGGTGGATGTACAGACACCGGAGCTGCGCCATTCACTACCACAGATAGAAGTTCGGGGAGGAGAGAAATACAACACGGGTGAGAGATGAGGAAAAGTGGGAAGAAGGGGAAGAATTGTAGCGCCTAAATGTGGGCTGCAGTGTGTACAGGACCTGGAGCGTTGTAGGCTTCTGCTGTGGGTATTTCTCAATCAGCCTATTTGGTCTGGTCTGGTCATGTCCCTGTTGTTTTTCTCTCCTCCCATCTCCCATCTCCTCTCCTTATCTCTCGTCTCCTCCTCCAGCATCGCTGCGTTCCAGGACACTTGGTCCAAGCTAGACAAGTGGTACGGTGGAAGTCAAGGCATCCTTGTCCGTTTGGATGCCGACGTGAACGAGGAGGAGCTCTTCAGCAGTGTGCAGTCTGTCATGCAACAGGCAGTGATGAACAAACCAAAAGGTAACGTATTCACTTTGTTTTAGAAATACACTTATTCAAATGTCTGTTAAATTCTGCTATAACACATAATAGGACCGCTAGATCCCAGGTTAGTTCAATATGAATGTGAGAAGATGTTATATACTTCATTCCTCTAGGCACCCCCTCTGTCGTTGAGCTAGTGTTGGACAGGGGCGGAGCTCCGGGGTCCCCGCCCCCAGCGACGGCCCCACATCAGGACCCCACACTGGACCGCTCAGGGTCCACCTCCAGTGTCAAATCCAAGTCCAGCGCACAGTCTCCCAGAGGTGGGACTACATGTCTTCACTGGCATTCCAGTTGCGCGGAGCATATTTAATTGTATTAATACCTCCAAAGGTCGCACAAAGGTCATGTGGTACATGTGGATGGTTATTTGTATGTATTGACAAATAATTTAATCCTCTCATATTTTTGTTATTTATTGAAAGAAATGTCACTGTTTAATACGATTTTTCTATTAATTGATTAATTGAATGTTAATTGAAGTTATAAAGAACAGTTAAGATAAAAATATATTGTTAGCAGCTAGTCTTCTTAGCAATTGCACAGACAGTACCCAGTATAATGATACAATGATTAAGGATTATGACTCTCTCCCTTCTGTCTCACACACAACATAGAGACTCATGTCAGGTTCACAAAGTCAGGTTCACCCTCAGGTCAGTTTGACTCTGCACTCATTCTACTAAGAATATCGGTCATCTTGTCATCAGAAACCTCAGTAACATCATCAAATGAAGGCATCAAAAAAACTCTCAAGCTACTGTAAGTTAAGACAGGAAATTAGGGTGTGACAGCAGAAACAGGACAGTATTAAGCAGACAAACTGCAAAACTGCAAAAAAAAAATCGATATTTATATACACAGTTATTTGAGTAGTAGAAATGTAAATGCTAAGAAACTTTATAAAATGTAATTATTTGTTACGTTTATTTATCAAGTCATTTATTTCACATTGTGACTGAACCTTTGTTTTTCTTCTGGCCGACCTACAGGCTGTTCTGGACCGACAGGGCGGTCCAGAACAGCCTCCTTATCATTCCACCCTGACAGAGAGCCTGGCAGCCCTCGTCCAAGCTCGGCCCGCTGGGTCTACGTAGAGGAAGCCCTGCCGCTGGTAGGACTGCTGTTAAGTCTCACTGTCTGCTCGTTATCATGCCTGAGATCAAATGCTCAATGCAGACAAAAACAGGCAAGGGTCAGAACGCAGGCAGGCAGGCAGGCAGGCAGGCAGGTAACAGATATTCAAATGCTTGCAACGAACGAGGGAAACACACGTGACAAACTAGCAAGTAAACTGAGGGAAACATGAAGACTAGATACAGAAGGACTGATGATGGAATGGGAGACCTGTGGAGAGTTGAGAGTTAATGGGGAAAACAATGGAAGAGTGAGCAAATATACTACTGAAAGATAAATTATTGGAAGATGTACTATTAGAAGATATATTACTAGAACATATACGACTGGAAGATATATTACTAGAACATATACGACTGGAAGATATAATACTGAAAGATATATTACTCATATATTACTCAGAGACACTCATAGCCACTAAATCAACCACTGCCTTACAAATACCAGCTTTCTAAAATACGTTCTTCTAATCTCATTTCGCCGAACCCTGGGCCGTTTTCTCCCACTTCATCCTCCCCGCTGTCTCCTCTCTGTCTCTCTCTCCTCCCCCCCCAGGAGATGGCAGGGTCCCTGCTCCCCTACTGGGAGACGGTGTGTGAGTCATACGTGAGCAACATCAGAGCTGTGATGCAGAACCTACGCACCGAGCGAAACATAGTCATCCGCCACCTGTTCAATATCAGGTGCTTGTGTGGACGTGGGACCTTCTGATTCCTATACAGCTCCTCTTTAGCCGCGCTACTCCTATATGCTAACGTGCAGGACTTTCAGCTGATACTTTGGATTGTCTGTGAAATGGACACGAGCGATGAAGCCAATGAGTATCGAATGACTGAAAGGCGTTCCACTCAATTATAAACACGCAGTGTCTTTTATTTTGATCATAATAAGCAGCAGCTTCCTATGCCATAGTTAGAACTTAATTGATTCCCTGAGCAGAGATGTCTATGGTATAGAATCAAAATGCCACGAGTAATAATACAGAGTATGATTCTCTCTATATATTCTCCCCGCTGGTTTTGGTCCTGGGTCTGTAGGGAGGAGTACAAGCACTACCTGGGTCGGCCAGAGCTTAAGCAGGAGTTTGTAAGCCAGTGGCAGCAGGACTTCAACAGCAGCATCCCTCAAGACATGCGAGCCGACCCAGACACCAAGGCAGAGCTGCACCAGAGACTGGACGTAAGTAGCTACGGTAGAACACAGTCCAGTAGAGGAACGTAAGTAGCTACGGTAGAACACAGTCCAGTAGAGGACGTAAGTAGCTACGGTAGAACACAGTCCAGTAGAGGAACGTAAGTAGCTACGGTAGAACACAGTCCAGTAGAGGACGTAAGCACACAGAGTATCGGCAGGGACCTCACGATACGATATTACAACGATTTTTGACGATATGTATTGCGATACAATATTAAGACTATAGCGCCCTCTGTGTGACGTTACCATTAACATGTTTCCACTAAGATTACATTAACGTTTCTGGCTTACATTTTTGAGTCAACTGCGGATCGGTGTTTTTCCCCACCCCTACAACCGTGTGTAGGACCTGCGAGAACGTCTGTGGGACATTAGTGACAAGCGTAGAGAAGAGGACGGCCAGGAGAAGAGCAGTCTGATGGAGAACGGCTGGCTGGAGGACCACATGGCTATCCTTGTGAATCACTATGCTACACTCATGCAGGTCTCTGACGCCATATTATATCATGTCTCACTAACATTATATTATAACCAAAGGGATTTTTATTACTATAAAATGCACAGTATAACACAGGCTCATTCTGGACAATTTAATTGTTACAAGGCAAGGGTCGTGTATATGTATATATACACATATATATTATATATATATATATATATATATATATATATATGTGTATATATACACATATATTATGTGTGTAAATTAAACTAGCTGTCTGAAATCTATTGTGTGGCTATACATTTATATTCATTTATTCATACATACATATATTATATTATTATTATTATTATTATTATTATTCTATATTAGCTTTACCATGCTGCCTTTGAATACTTGTATGTTTATTGACATATTTTCTTTCTTGTAGACTGTGTTGTTTCTGGTGTCTGGGATGTTCTTCTTCATTGGTGGTGTTGCCACACAGGTGGAGTTGGACCGCTTCCAGGACACACTGGGCGTGCTGCGGGGCTACTACCTGGGCATGTCCAGACCCGGCCCGCCCGGCCCGCCTACTCACTTCACCTGTCTCCCCCTGGTGGACGTCACAGACTCCCGGGACACAGTCCCCCCGTTGGGAGACAGGCAAGCACCCACATCAAACCAAGATGTTAAACATCTTGGTTTGATGTATTCATTTTTATTTCTAAAGTAGTATTCATTTATTTTTGTTCAATTACTATTAAATAAGGAATACTACTTTTTTCAAATTAATAACACCACCGAAATAAGATGTTTAACATTTCTGTGTGCACTCATTACAGTGCATTCACACAACCACCCTAATGTGTCCAATAAACAAAAGCAGTACCCTGTGTGTTTCCACGTGAGAAACACATGTATACTGTATATTGTGACACCATATTCTCTCCATTCAGCGCTGACCAAGCAACCCAGAGAGCCAGTGGAACAGAGGATGATAGAGTGGAGCAGAGGAAAACACAAGTGTAAGGAAGCACTGTCATATATGACACTAGCTTCACCAGTTAGCACTGTCACATAACACTAGCTTCATCCGTTAGCACTGTCACATAACACTAGCTTCATCGGTTAGCACTGTCACATAACACTGGCTTCTTGACAGTTAGTGTCTTTCTGTCTGTTACTGATCCCAGACCCTCTTGTCTCTGCCAGTATTCCCCTGCTTGACAGAAGTTCTGTTGCTACAGAGCCCAGTGTTGGTGGGGACCTACAACAAGGAGAGCCAGATAAGGTGAGACCATCTTACTTGGGGGTGTAGTGGCTCACAGATTATTCTGTTGTTGTTTTTTCATCTTTAAAAATCTCACTGATTTTACTGATAATCTCACACTGAATGTGCGTATTATTTTGACTCTTCACTAGATTACAGGACTTGGATCCAAATGCTTGGTTAGAATTAAGCACAAGAAGACTTCACTTGAAATGAGGCAGGAACACAAAAAGGCAGGCAGAAATAAGCAGACTAACTGAGAAAACAGACAGACCTAAGCTAGTGACCCGACTATGGTACAGACAGAAGGACACACAAAATGCTGACTTAATATATAGACGCAGGAGGACACGAGGACACTAACCAAGGGAGACCTCTAGAGGACAAAACGACACAATATTAAGGCTGTGGGCAAACAGAATGACTGAATATAACGGTGACTCTCAGAAACATGCCGTGGTTGTAGTTAGTTACAGGTACTAAAGCACCTCTCCCCCTCTCTTTCTCTCGTCTAGACATCACATGAAAAACATATCTCTGACGTCTATCAAGCGGCACTCGGTGCTATCAAAAAATTGGTAATGTGTCTGTGTGTGTGTAATTACACATAATGTATAATGTGTGCAGGACGTATAACTGCTTGTGTGCATGCCTGAGTGTGAACTTGTTTGGGGCAAGATACGCATGCTGTTTCTGTTTTGGCTTCCACATCAGTGTGTGTTGTATACCAGTGTGAGCAGGCGTCTGTGGAGGTTCAGCAGAGAAAGGTGGAGGTGGGCGAGGAGGGCCAGCGGCAGGAGGAGGAGAGGAACAAGTCTTCCCGGGCCTCCGCCAAAGGCACCACGAGGGATAAGGTCAAGAAGACATCGGCTAAGAGGAAAGGCAAGTCGCCGTCCGGAGAGAGAGAGGGGGGACTGTCTCTCTCTCTCTCTCTCTCTCTCTTTCTGTCTTTCTCGCTGTCGCTCGCTCTCGCTGTCTCTCTCTCTCCCTCTCTCTCTCTCTCTCTCTCTCTCTCTCTCTCTCCACCATATTCCTCCTCTAATCATCTCTCATGACTTGTTTTCTGAAAATATAAATATATATCTATATTATGTATCAATATACTGTATATATATATATATATATATATATAGTACAGTAGAGCAACAGTATCAGACTGAAATCAGACTGAAACAAATGATGTCAATGTTTGTGTTCTTGTCGACTCTCCCTGCCTCCCCCCGGGACATGATGCAACACCCCCACACCCTCACACCCCCCCCCCCCCCCCCCCCCCCCCCCCCCCCCCCCCCCCCCCCCCCCCCCCCCCCCCCCCCCCCCCCCCCCACCCCCCCCCCCCCCCCACACCCCCCCCCCCCCCCCCCCCCCCCCCCCCCCCCCCCCCCCCCCCCCCCC